>SKCR01034639.1:0-62709 GCA_019454045.1 Zanthoxylum bungeanum
GCTTATATTTTAATCAAAGGATTTGATGCAAGTTAGGACGTAAAATTTGACTATAAATTTTTTTCGGAAAATTATCATTTAATCAAAATATCATTTATCATAAAATTATTCTTTTTTCACTGAAATTTTTAATGTGTTCACTTTCCACTTTTATGAGGTAAGGAACGGATAATTTTTCCTAAATTAAATGGATAATTTGTACATTTTTCCATTTTATCATGTGAAAAAATGAACAACTTTCAAACTAAAGATAACAATTTAAAATTTTCGTGATAAATAGTACTTATGTTATCTAACACGTGGAAAATGATAATTTCTCGTTTTTTTATCATTTATTGTATGGGGTAACACTTTAGAAATTAGTCTAAACTCTCTTAAAATTCAGGATAATTTAGAGTCGTTCCTGATATATTGTTACAAATGACAAAAGTAATTTATTTAGTTTTTGATTACCAAAATATAATCGAATAAAATATTTTTTTTATTAATTTTAGGCACCGTTTGATAGAAAATATAAGTTAACTTATTAAAATATACTAAGAATATAAATTAATTTATAAATATTACACTAATTTTTAAATTCACCAAATTCTATACGAAATAATAAATTAAAATATAAACAAATTTTCTATCTAGCTACATGTGCTATACTTCAAATTTTCAATGCGTACAAGCAATATAAAATAGATGACAAATATAAAATATTATTTATTTTATTAATATATCGGCGGGGAGCATATCACATGGTTGAATAAAACAAAACAAAGATAAAATGAATAATGGTCATTCGCGATTTTAACCTTTAAAAGTAATATAAATTAATGAAATGAAATGAAAAATTGGGGCATCTAAGTGTTCATTATTTTTGTCACTAGCTATACTTTTAACAATTTCTAGAAATTTGAAATTAATAAAATATACATAATGGTCATGAAGGTCTAAATATCCTCGAGATTTAATATCATTTTTTTTTATTTTGAAATCTTTTATTATAATATAATATTACATTAAAAATTAAGCGGGCGATCTTGGGCCGGCTTTATAGCTAATCTTCCTGTTAGTGAGCCTTCTATCACTTTAATTTTTGTGGAATTAAGACTATTATATTGTTTGGGTACTTTTGACATTACATATATTTAAAAAAAAAAAAAAAAAAAACTGAACAACCTCTACTTCTAAGATGTAAAAAATTAAATTTAAGGTTTTTATTAATGGATGTTAAATATTTTTTTAATATTTAAAATTCTACTTGAAATAACACTAAAAATTTTAAAAAGATCTTTTGTAATTAAAATATTTTTTTTGATCGATAGATGAAGGCGGGGAAAATAGTGAGAACCCATATCTTCAAAAGTCATGAGCTTAATATTTCAGGATCCAGTTAAAAATGAGCTTTTCTTTTCAAGTCCAACAGTGTGAGCCTACACATATATACTTTTTGTAATTAGAAAATTCCTCCTTTTAATTGCCCTTAGCCATTAAAATATTTTCTTTGAATGATGTTTTTGTACGGGCCAAAATTGGGTCAGGGGTAAAACCCTCTTTTCCTTCGAACCCAATGACAAATAGAGGCCCAGCCTAGAAAGCTTAACGCCATTTGGAAAACCCAAAGCAAAGCCAAAAAAAGACTTTATACCATTTGCAGATAAGGCTACACGTATAAAGTCAAACCAAGAGATAGCATAAAACACACTTCAAATTCGTTACCAAATATTTCCCTCTTTTCCCTAAACATGATATATATCCTCCACATGCAGAGATTCATGATCACCGAAAGTTTACTTCTCAAGCATGTTATGGGGACCCCTTCCCATGTGTTCAATTAAAGAATTTATATTTCTCTACCTATAAATAGAAACAAAATTCGTAATGCAAGACATCGAAGCATTACTTCTCATATACAAACCTCTGCTATTGGAGCTTTCTATTCCCTAAACATCTTCCACCGCCTCACGGCCAACCAAAGAAAGATAAGGTAATAACAAACCTTACTTTCACATTTTATTCATTTACTACTCATTTCATACTACTGACTTGAGCATCGGAGTGCCCCTGGCACCCACCAAATCGGTGGGTAGTATACTCAATGCTCACTCTACATTTATTTTGCAGGATCGCTAGTGCCCCAACCTACAAATTCTCGATTGTGGACATTGACTGAAATCCAGCATCCACAATTTGGCGCCCACCGTAGGGCCTTAGTGATTCATAGCAAGCGAAGATCTATCAGTCTACAATTCCTAAAGCACTATCACTCATGGCTTCAAGCAGTGAGCAGACGCCAAATCCAATGCAGCCCAAATAACTATGCTGCAAGAACGATTACGAACTTTGGAGGAGGAGAACCTGACCATGTGAAGCTCCAACATAAACCTTCAGAAGCAGTTGGAACTGATCTCTCCCACCTCTCAACAACGTGATTCTCCCGACAATCCCAACAATCATATGGCTTCATCCAATCTTTTGGAGACATTTAATGACGTGGCAAATGATGACCCTTCCCCAGGCGACCATCCAAGAAATCATACAAGTGTGCCAATTTCTCTAGTCGATCAAGCTCAACAAGTCGCTTCCAACATGCGCAAAGAAATGTTAGAGTTCAAAGAAGCAATCTTGTCCAGTCTGCCATGTGTCAAGCTACCAATAAGGAGAAGTAGAGCCGAAACAATTTCAACACACCATTTATCGAGACTATCACTTCCGTAGAATTACCAAGGAAGTTCAGTCCTCCAGATATGAAAATGTATGACGGATCGACTGACCCAGACGACCACATCATCCATTAAAAGTATAAGATGATGTCAATAGGCCTAACCCCTCGACAGTGGGAAGCTGGGATGGGATGTGCAAAGGATTTAGAGAAACGTTGGCAGGTCCAGCCTTAACTTGGTTAATCAATTTCCCATACAGGTCTACTGGGTCATACCAACAGTTAGCAGATAAGTTTGTAGAGCATTTCGCAAGCTCTTGCAAGATTGGAAAGACTTCAGACGACCTTTATGCCATCCAACAAAGGAGACGAGAATCTTTACGAAGCTACGTGGCTCGTTTCAATAAAGAAAGGATAACTATTCCCGACCTCCATCAACCTACTATAGTAGAAGCATTTAGAAATAGTTTACTTTTAGAAAGTGGACTCTACAAGAAACTCACAAAATTTTGATGCTACACGATGGATCAAGCAATGGCTCGAGCCCAAATTGAAATAAGATGGGAAGAAGACAAGAGGAACAAAAGGAAGGAGAAAAAGCCCAAATGAGTGCTTTTACTATGTTATTTTATGTTTTTGTCAGGAAAAATACTGCTCGGAAGCTCGACGGGACAAATCAGACATGAAAAAAATATTCTGCAAGCACGTCGTAAAATCTGCAAGCACATCGTAAAATCGGAAAGCATGTCGTAAAATCTGCAAGCACGTCGTAAAATCGGCAAGCATGTCGTAAAATCTGCAAGCACGTCGTGACACGTGGAACCTTTATGTCATGACACATGTCCCCAACGTGGCTTCACCATTCTCTAACATGTGTCCTCAACGTGGCTTCACCATTCTTTGACACGTGTCCACAACATGCATTCGCTGGTCTGGGCGGCGAATTTGCCTATAAAAATGAGCATCCGGCATTAGAAATTTTCATACTTTCTTTCCTGATTCATCTGTAATCCTTGGAGAGAGAGTGTCTTGTTTGTTTATTTACTTAAAGCTTTTTGTAATGTTTTTTTTTTCTTTCAATAATAAAAGTACGAATATGTTTTATTACAAAATGAGTAGGTAATTTCTTTTCTGCTGGAGTAAGGGTGAAGCTTTTATAATGAGAACATAAATTAAACTCGCTTTTATTATAATAAATAAATTGAAATAAAATGATTAAAACTTGATTTAAATCTAGATTAATTATTGACAATCTTTATACCGCCTTTATTGCTGTTTTATCTTTATACCGCCTTTATGGCTGGTTTTATCTGTCTACCGCCTTTATGGCTGGTTTTATCTTTATACCGCCTATATGGCTGGTTTTATACTATTTTGGCATAATTAAGTACCTTGGTAGGACTTGTTATAGACAAACGGTATCACCGCCTTTATGGCTGGTTTTCTATTTTTGGCATGCTTGGTACCTTGGTCGGACTAATTATTTACAGAAATGACTACCGCTTTTATGGCTGGTTCTTTAATTGGCATAATTAATTCTTGTAATAAATTAAGTGGGTATAAAAAGACAATTTATAAATTATTATAAAGCGAGATTTATAAATGTTTAAAAGACTAAAAGTGGATCCCCTAACTCCAGCATTTCCTTCTATTAATGTATTTCAACCTAAAATCCTCCAACTACTTCAACAAAAAACTTTTCATTCCCGTACTGTTAAATATTCTATTTTGCTAAATCTCTTCTCTGTGGATCGACCCCGGACTCACCGGGTTATTTTATTACTTCGACACTCTTATACTTGGGAGTAACATACCACTTTTCGAGCGTGTCAATGGTTCCAACAGACCACCATTAGAATGTTTCATGTTATTATTCCAGTCGACATGCATATGCAATATGATTGCAGGTACACTTCAGCATTAGAGAATGATTCATGTTATTATTCCAGTCGACATGCATATGCGAGATGGTTCCAGCCGACCAGTATTAGAATGTTTCATGTTATTATTCCAGTCGACATGCATATGCAAGATAATTGCAGATACACTCCAGCATTAGAGAATGATGCATGTTATTATTCCAGTCGACATGCATATGCAAGATGATTCCATGTACACTCCAGTCGACAAGCATCATAGAATGTTTCATGTTATTATTTCAGTCGACATGCATGTATAAGATGATTGCATGTACACTCCAGCATTAAAGAATGTTTCATGTTATTATTCCAGTCGACATGCATGTATAAGATGATTGCATGTACAATCCAGTCGACAAGCATGAGAGAATATTTCATGTTATTATTCCAGTCGACATGCATATATAAATGATTGTTGGTACACTCCAATCGACAAGCTTGAGAGAACGTTTCATGTTATTATTCCAGTCGACATGTATATGCAAGATGGTTCCAGCCGACAAGCATTAGAGAATGCTTCATATTATTATTCCAGTCGACATGCATATGTAAGATGATTCCAGAAACTCAGCGTGAGGAGGACGCCCCAGTCGACCTACATAAAAGAAGACATGACAATGATATCTCATTCAACAACACTTGGGGATTAGGTGTGAAGACGTTCCAGTCAACATGATTTAATGAAGGCTTTGCAGGGACAATCCACTTGACACTATATTGGGACTTGGTGTGTACATCCCAGTCGACATTACCAGGTATGGCTTGCACTTTTTAAGAATGTCCCAGTCGACATTTGAAAGATATGAGACTTGCTAGGGATGCTTCAGTCAACATTAGTGTGTTGTATAGCCCTAGTAGAGGATATTCCAGTCGACATTACTATATGTGTAGCTTGGGACTTGTTGTGGATCTTAGATACATGAATGTCTTGATGCTCGATATGCATCCCACTGACATCTACATGTATATAGCTTGTGAATTTTAATAGGTAAAATACATGTATGACTTAATACTTCATTCACGTCTCATTCGACATCTACACTGGTCTTCATCTTCTCTAGACGACAATCGAGATTCCCTTGGTTTTCAGACCCGTAGTATTGGGATAATACTGACCTCCATCAGGTTCAGTCGACTGGGAATATTCCCCCATTGACTCAGGTAGAGTCAAGTTCAAGACTTGGCCTTCATCTGGTCCAGACGACATTAGAGATTCCATTGGTCTTTAGACCCATAGTATGGGATAATCCTGACCTCCATCAGGTTCAGTCGACTGAAACATTCCTCATTGACTCAGGTATAGTCAAGTTCAAGACCTGGCCTTCATCTGGTCCAGACGACAATAGAGATTCCCTTGGTCTTCAGACCTGTAGTATGGGGATAATCCTGACCTATATCAGATTCAGTCGACTGGGAACATTCCCCATTGACTCAGGTAGAGTCAAGTTCAAGACCTGACCTTCATATGGTCCAGACGACAATAGAGATTCCCTTGGTCTTCAGACCCGTAGTATGGGGATAATCCTTACCTTCATCAGGTTCAGTCGATTGGGAACATTCCCCATTGACTCAGGTAGAGTCAAGTTCAAGACCTGGCCTTCATCTGGTCTAGATGACAATAGAGATTCCATTGGTCTTCAGACCTGTAGTATGGGGATTATCCTGACCTCCATCAGGTTCAGTCGACTGGGAACATTCCTCATTGACTCAGGTAGAGTCAATTTCAAGACCTGGCCTTCATCTAGTCCAGACGACATTAGAGATTCCCTTGGTCTTCAGACCCGTAGTATGGGGATTATCCTGACATTCAACAAGTGCAGTCAACTGGGAACATTCCCTATGGCTTATGCAGAGTCAATCCGAGACCTGACCTTCAACTGGTTCAGCCGACTGGATACATTCCCCACGTCTCTTATAGAGTTAAGTTGAAGCCTTAAACCCTTGGCTACTCCAGACAAAACGTTCACATATCAAAATATATCACAGGTGATACACGTGACAAATTACTCTCCAAGTCAAAGACTCTTTGACTTAAATAGTAGAGAATAAACTGTACGGGCCAAAATTGGGCCAGGGGCAAAACCATCTTTTCCTTCGAACCCAATGACAAATAGAGGCCCAGCCTAGAAAGCTTAACACCATTTTGGAAAACCCAAATCAAAGCCCCAAAAGACTTTATACCATTTGCACATAAGGCTACACATATAAAGTCAAACTAAGAGACAGCATAAAACACACTTCAAATTCGTTACCAATTATTTCCCCCTTTTCTCTAAACATGATATATATCCTCCACATGCAAAGATTCATGATCACCGAAAGTTTACTTCTCAAGCATGTTATGGGGACCCCTTTCCCATGTGCTCAATTAAAGAATTCATCTTTCTCCACCTATAAATAGAAACAAAATCCTAATGCAAGGCATCGAAGCATTACTTCTCATATACAAGCCTCTGCTCTTTGAGCTTTTATTCCCTAAACATCTTCCACCGCCCTCACGGCCAACCAAAGAAAGATAAGGTAATAACAAACTTTACTTTCACAATTTATTCATTTACTACTCATTTCATACTACTGACTTGAGCGTCGGAGTGCCCCCGGTACCCACCACACTGGTGGGTAGTATACTCCATGCTCACTCTACCTTTGTTTTGCAGGATCGCTAGTGCCTCAACCTACAAATTCTCGATTGTGGACCTTGACCAAAATCCAACATCCACAGTTTTTAATTTTCAATTCAATATTCCATGTTTTTCCTTTTCTTTATAGAATTTTTCATTGGCTTATATAGTCTTGCGTATGAAGATTTCATTCTCCATTTGACACTTGTTTATCATTGAATTTCATTTACGTGCATGTTGTACATATGTCATATGTCATGCTGAAATACAAGATTTGGTGTAATTACACATTTTATTATGCATGTGAAACTAAGCTTGCATGTTTAGTTAAGTGGATTGTCATTAAAATCTACTAGCTTTGGATTACGGCGTATTACCTCATGCACTTCGAAGTGTTAATATATGAATCAGAGTACCTTTGTACTATACTAATAGGTTCCGAAGTAAATTCTCTTCGAAATGAGTCAATTCTAGGTTGGACAGATACTGAAGTGGATTGACCTCAGAGTGATGTCAATTCGAAGTGACATCACTCTAGAGTCATGTCCGAGTTCCTTCGGAGGTCGAGTTTCTTCCAAGAATCATCCAGATTTCTCACATCTACTAATAATGTACGTCTAACAATACCATGACATGTGTCCTCGTCCTATTAGACCTTTATCTGTTTGTCAAAGTTCATTTGGGAAAACTTATTAAAGAAGATTCATTCACATTACGCATATAATTTTAAGAAAGGTTATTAACAAAGTGGCTGACTGGTTAGTAAATTTGTGGTTGATTTATTTTGACTATAGGTGATCGGTTTGTCCAACGATAAATATTTTTTAAAAAATTCTAGGATTTTTTGGGGCATTCCAAACATAGGTTCATTTAGGAATCATAATTTTCCATGGTAGTTTTTTTCTTAAAATAAATAAAACTCCATCATCTACAAAATAAAAATAATATAATATAATAATTCATGCATCAAAACATCACATATATAATTAGAGATGAAGATTTATGTTTATACCTATTGACAAAATGAGCACATGGATAGCACGCGAGTTGAGGTGGGAAAAAGATTTTATTTTAGAGGTTATTATTATTTTTTTAATAGATAATATTATTTGATTAATTTTTTTGTAAAGAAAATAGACAAAACTTATGGAATCAGACTTAGACTTGGCATGTTTATTCCTGGTGCCGCTTAGGCATGCATCTTATATAAGGGATGCATATGATTTCTGTAAAACCGATATTTCAGAAATTTTTAAAATACGTATTCAAGTTTCAAAAATTCAAAAAATATTTTCAAAACTACGTTAAACTCCTGTTCAAAACACAAACACCGTATGGAAAACAAGAAGAATTTGAACCATGAATGGTCAAATTCAAAGCTCAAGAAGAGAAAGTTAGGCTTTGATCATTTTTGATGCATCCGAGTTTCTTTTACAGGTTAAAATTGAACTGGTTCGTCAATTTTAACCGATTTTTTTTTAAAAGGTCGATTTTTGTTTTTACTACCCAGACCGGACTCACAGTCGATTTCCGATTCGACACTGCCCATTGGGTATTTGTCTTTATCTCGCTCTCCCAACTCCATACTTACGGATAGGCCACCTCAATGCAAACTACCATTTATGTGCAACTAGATACGATAATTGATGGTGACACATGGACTAATCTTATGCTGATTTTTGAATTGTGATAAAAAATTTAACCTAAATTCTTTATTAAACAGCTCGAGATATCGATCAAGATTTGATATTGTTTATAGCAAAAAATAAAAATTCGAAACGAAAAATCATCCCCATTTCCGGTTCGATTTTTTATTCAAGATAAAATAATCTCAAATCGAATAATACAGAATTCCGAAATCGAATAAGATTTGAGATTTTTATGTGCAATCAACTTATTGACTAAAATGATTAGAAAAATACAAGGGATAAAACAAATTGTGAGCCTATACAATGTCGTAATTCGAGTTGTCAATTTCGAAATTTCAATTAGGTAACCAACCTCATACACCGAATAAAATAATCGTTCTCAATGCAACTTTTAAGCTTTTGGGATATGGGGGAACATTGAATTTTTCATGATTTTAGCCTTGTAAGGTTAGGTTTAAATCATTGAAATTGGGCCCTGAGAACAAATTAAACATTTACAGAATTGGGTCTCCATCTCTTGTTCACATGAAGAGATATGGAACAAAACTATATATATATATATATATATATATATATATATATATATATATATATATGAGGTATATTGAAAGAGTTTATATTCAGCGATGAAAAATTTATTTTATTGGATTGATTAAATAAGAAAAGACAAAAGAAAATAATGTTTAGAATATATTGAGATTATCTATAAATTGAGATTAAAAAAACCACAAAAATGCGTTTGTTTGCATGAAGCTTTGGCGGGGTGACTTGCATACTACTTAAAGAGCAATGATTTTTGATGATGGAATCGATATATTAAAGAATGGCTTGTGATAATCCACATTTTAAAGTAAACAAAAGCAGCTGATATTCATTTACTACTAGTGATGTCTCAGTTCAGTTGGCACAACAAAATCAAAAAAGAAAAAAAAATGTGATCTTGATTTAAAGGAAATATGCTAGTCCCATCCTTCCACATGGTGGCTGCTTTCAATTTTTCATAAGATAATTATTCTATACATTTCTTGTGCTTGGAAGTTTCCCACAAGTTGTTTACAAACTACTCAACCATATTTAAAATCAAAAATGCATCAAAAGCCACTGTCCATGTTAGGTGTGTTGTCCTCAATGGGGCATGGGTTGACGACAAATGATTTATGATTTGATTGTCAGGTTTTAAGTTCGAGTGTAGATGATACATTTCATTTAAGAGTCTATAACAGCTGAGGATTATATTTATTCCGCTTAAAATAGGATCAAATGATTTGATGGTAAGGTTTTTTTAAAAAAATACTAGGTGTTCATTTGGCATGACGAGTCAATATTTTTTAAACTCGCACTGTAAGGGTCAAGGCCAAAGCCTAACTCACAACACAAAAGAGGGTTAGAGAAAATAACCTATTTGATATAAATTAAATATTTAGGAATCAAAATTTAAAAATAATAAACAAATATTGTGAGTATTGGACGAGATATTAAAGCTATAAAGATGTATTCATAAATAATCATAATCTTGAATCGAGTCAGGTCAATCCGATTTTTTATTTAAAAAAATCAACACTCGTGCTTAGACCCGCTCTACGAGGGTTGGGTTTTTCGGACCCGAAAATAGTTTTTTTAGCTTTTAAAACTAGCATGCTTTGGGTCGGATTTGTGCACCTCTAGGCTATTGTCCACATGACGATTATATGCGGTGACGGAACCAGGCAGAAGCGACCGCCCAGCAAGCTGAAAATTTATTAAAATATTTTAAAAATTAATGAAAAACCTGATCTGTTAATGAGAAGTTTGATTTACTCCTATTAAAATAAGAAAATCTATCACGTGAAAATCAAATTTATAACATGGACACAACCCGAACATAGAGAGATGCCTACAAACACTTCCATGGACTCAAGATCAAGACTCATTTTAAAGAAGTTCTCGGAGGGCGGGTCCTACAATTTTTAACATACTCAATACGGGTACAGCCTATGAGAAAACAATGTTTTTCTTGCTGGCTGCTAAAAACCAGCAATATAAATTTATTTCGTGCAACTACATGCAAACAATAACAACATATTAAAGAGAAAGTATCATGGGCAAGCACGTGCTCCCTCTCTAAGCCTATAAAAAAAACTCACAGCTAGGTTGTTTGAATTACAAACGAGTCCATTCCTATACCAAAATCCAAATATACACATTTTGCAATACATACCAAGCATACTGTGCAATGATGCATTTTGATATGAGATGAAGTCGATGAGCAAATAAACCCCAAACGTCATCATGTAGAATCCATACTTGGAGGCAAAGGCGGTAGGCGAGACAAGACGTTTTAATAGTTCAAACTACTCAGGTATAAGGATGAGTTGACTAGTCAAACATGCATATTTTTATTTAATATATAAAGAGTTCTAACTTAAAATACCTAAGCAGCTGTTCCACCCAAGTGCCGATTAGTAAGAGTGCTCATAGGGTCGGATCAACCCACGACCCAATCCGACCCGATTCGATCGAGTTTAAAAAAAATAAGGATTTTTCCACCTGACCCGACCCGAAATTTACGGGTTGGGTAACGAGTTTGATATTAAAACCCGACCATACACTATAATATTATTATTATTATTTTTCTAAAAATTTTATTATTTTTTTAAAAAAATTACTATTATTTCATTTGTTTATTACTTTTGTTGTATTGAAACTTTATATATATGATAATTTTCGCGACATAAAATAACTAATATTTTGGCGACCCGATCGGGTTTCACCTCTCAAAATTCGGGTTCGGATTTCCCGACCCAATCGGGTCTCACAAAATTCAAAAAAAACCAGACCAGACCCATGAACACCCCTACTGGTTAACGGCGCCTTTAACAACATAGCGTAGGTCACATTAAATGGCTCATACTTTTAAAACAACCAATAGGGGCCAGCATATCTTGTCATTAAACAGTAACATCACAGTGCTTTAGCATGAGTTTATACGTGTCCTACTTGTACTTTGGTCACTCTTCAATGTTCCTCGGAAACAAGTTCACAAGTCGCTATACAAACAACTTTAACCAGGAGTTCAGAATAACTGATTTCCACCTTTCATTTCAAAACAAAATATCCATCTGCATCTCTCATTAATATTTAAAAGAATGCAATTATATGGGACGGACAATATGCACCATAAACTAAACCAATTTTGAGATTCACTAGAGAGAGCTCACCCATTTACATTTGTCTGTAAACAACCATTAAACCTTAAGCAACTCCTGAAAAAATAATCAAGATATAAATAGATAGATTTCAAACCGCCATTTCCATATGTATCTCTCATTAATATCAAAACGGAAGTATGAAACATACCTTTTCTTTCTGTTTGTAGATGCTATCAATTTTCTTCATATACTCGTCTGTTAGTTTCTGCATGAAGCAAAAAGATGTTAACAACTTGAGTGTTAGGAGGTGCTATATTGGTAAAAAGGTACAGTTACTGAAAACAAATACAAGGAAAGAGGTAGAATGCATGTATATGACAACATCTATTTGAGGCTCTGAGCCACTCCAAGTCTTCAATTAAAACCTACTAGAATATCAAAGGTTGGCAAGTTGTAAGAAGTTTCTAATTTCTTGCACGTATAAATTGCAACAAGCCACAATTACTGAACAACAAGTCAACAAGATTCAAAAAAAACCATTCCCCACTGTGACCCCACTCTCCCTGCCCCTTTTTTTTGTTGCGTCTGTGGGATCGGAAGATCGGAAAATAAAGGGAGGAGGCTATATTTCATTTCTCGGTTCAAAAGAGGAAATTTTCTAATGCTCCCTAGAAATGATACATGGACCTGACATGTCACAAGATCACCACCAAGGCATCATCAGAGGAAAACAATTATCAGATGTTTCAATGGTCTCGTATGAAAGTTCATCAGTTCCCTGGATTAATGTTCTAAAAGACGGTCTAGGCGGTCGCCTAGACGCCGGCTAGGCGCTAGGCGGCGACTGCGGACTGACCGTCTTGATTTTCAGTAAAACGGCAGTGCTTGGTGGTTTTTGACGAAAATACCCAGATCTACGGCAAATGGTAGCTTCAATCGGCGTGTGACCACCGGAAATGGAACGGCCGGCAACGTCTGAACATGATAGACAGGCGTGCGCTCCGATCGGCAGCGGCAGACGCCGTAAACAGCTGCCAAAAACTACAAAACCATGTCCCTAACCCTAGTTGAACCTGAATTTCCAAACCCTAAACATAATTTACCCCAATTTGCCAAATCCTTACCCTGATTAATATTAATTTTCTAAATCCTAACCCTAAACCTAATTGAATCCAAATTAATAAACCTAATTAAAATATTTTGAATAAAAAATAAAACCGCCTAGCTCGTCCGTCTAGGCGCCACCTAGAAGGCCTAGGTGCTTTCCCACAGTACGCCTAGCGTTTTTTAGAACCATGCCTGGATATAGCAACCAAAGCATCAAGTTACCTGCAAATCACTTGACAAGTCCTTCACATTGTCTTCAGAGAGCTTCTTCTCCTGTAGGACAAAACAAAGAGGGATATTTAAAGAAGCCCAAAAGAAAGTAATGGCGAAAAAAGAAGAGCAAAGAATAATTAACCAGAGTAGCAAGGAGGTTAAGGAGGGGATCCAAAATCCAGACCTTCTGAAGTTTTTCATAAGCTTTTAATGCATCTCTTCTTATATTTCTCAAAGCCACCTGCAAATGATTAATTTGGGGATAGCAGTAAAGATAACAAACCAGAGATTTTATATCAATAAACAGATAGATTTACGGATAAAAATTAACCAACAGCTGCGATTTTCAAATCCATGTATTTAGGTTATCATGGAATAATATGATAACCCCACCGAAGTACCTCTCCAACCGTTTTAAACGATTTCAAGCCAATACCTTTACGTTTCTCAACCCAAATTATAAACTTTAGACCAACAACTTGTTTAATTTAGAAAAATATTGCCTTTTTTGGATTTCCTGTGATATCTGCCTGCCATGAGTATTATTTGTTCCGAAAAGATAATAAAAATCTTACCAAAATTCTATGTTAGATAGATTACAAAGAGGAGCAAGTGAGATTTCAAACCGTGAATAAATAAAGAATAAGTACCTTTCCTTCTTCAGTCTGTTTCGCCACAACTTTTGACAATTCCTGCAGTTTATAAATAAATATTAAGCCATAATTAAAATATTTAGAAGCACGGTTAGGAAATTACAGTGATCACTAGCATATTCATAAATCAATATGCCTTAATATCTCATACACAACATACATAAAATAAATAACTTAGTATGGATTTTGCCCACATTTTCTACACGAATGCAGTTATGTCAACAATGAAAGAGAACTTACAAGAAACTGCATCATAATTGCCAACCCTAAATATAATTTAAAATATAATAATGTTTCAGAAGCACACTAGCTATGTCAATATCTACATATTTTGAAAGGCATAGAACCAAACTAAAGATCAATTTATTTCAGAAATCAGTATGACAATTGATTTGTAATATATAATTCTCAAAGCAATGAGATACACTTCAAGACATGGCCAATTAACAATCATGAGTCGGAGTGAGAGAGAGCTATCTACTAATGAGTTCCAAAGGGCAAGACATTCAAGGAACAAGGTTATTGCATCAAATTTGAGAACAGAAAAAATTCATACATGAGCGATACTTTAACCTATGTAATTAACTGAACCCCTTGAGATGCAAAACAAAATGTACCATTAGACAATTATGCAAATCGAAACCTAAAAAGGCATTGTCGATGATTGTAAACAAGTAATTCTACAAGCTCAATAAAAAAATTAACATACCTTCCTTCTTTCGGATGTCAATTGAGGAAGAGTTAACCGTATCACTTCACCGTCATTGTTTGGAGTCATACCAAGATCAGAGCTCACTATGGCCTTCTCTATAGACTTTAAGCTGAACACATGACACATCAAAGGCACCATGAATAGGGAGGATAATACACACAAATAATACACAAGGTATTCGTCAAAAATAGGAGTTTCCTACTCAACAGTCCAAACACTGCCTCAATTTCTTTGTCAAACAAAATGAGTCAAATAAGTCATTACCATACAAAAGGAATTGGAGAAAATTCTTAATCCATTTCTTACAGTGCATAGGGTATTTATGACAGAAGATTAAATGGAACAAGCAGGCTGGTGCTCAAACAATTTCAAACTTAATTCATGGCCTCAAATCTATGGAGTACCTGGATTTGTCATATGGCTGAATCAAGAGAGAACTTGAATCTGGAGTATTAATTTGAGCTATGCTCTTCAAGCTGACTGGGCTTCCATAGTATTCCACCTACAACAACATTGTGTTATTCATAATGTTACGATATAACATTCATAAGAGAAAGACACCTCGATAGAATTTTACTTTAAATAGATTCAGATCAAGAAATACTAAACTGTTTATTTTTAAACTCGTCAAGCAACCAAATTTTTTTTCCCAGTGTTATTCAGTGATAAGCTTCTCTATCTCTTACATGTACAAAATTTATAGACCCGGTTCCTATGTTATGTTCAGGTATTATCCATCCACATGATAAAATATTGAATCATTCAGAAATGTAAAAATGAAATATATTAGTTCAAGATTTTATAAATATAATGAATGGCAATGCATAAAAAGAAGCTTACAAATACCCATAAGGATGACACATATATGCATTATCTAAAGATGTTCTATATCAACGCATTGACTTAAAATAAATCGGATATTCAATGACATTAGGAAATTCCTAAAAACAACCTCAATCTTATCTAGCATAGCTGGATTTGCTCTTCCTGTCCTCACAGAATTGAAATTGGTTCGAACCATATCAATAGTCTTTTCCATCCTAGCTTTCTGCAAAATGATTAAACAAATCACAACCATATTATCTTTATAATTACTTAAAAAAATCTAGTAATGAACACACTTCACTTACAACATCTTTCTCAATGGAAGATTTTTCCGCTTCAATTTCTTCAATAGTTGCACACTTCACAATTCCATCTCTGTGCAGTTAATAACAACATAATTTTTTTTTTAAAAAAATATATAAAAAATCAGCGTGGCATTTCAACAAACAGTGGACATGCTACATGCACAGCAACTTGCCTCTTGTGCGACAGTTGTTTTACGACGATACATTTGCTGGATAGCTTCACAAGTCTAGAATAATTTGCCGACGAGCTCCACTTTTGCACATTAACGCTGTAAGAATCTGCATAAAATGTGTGTGTGAGAGAGAGAGAAAGATAATAATTATATATTGTAAGAAAGAAAATGAACATCGCAAATCAAACAACGGTAACTAGAGAGAAAAATTTTAGAGTACCGGGAAGAAAAAGGAGGGATTTTGGAGGATTTGACTTCGATTGGAAAATAGACCGCATGGGCCCCGTTGAAGTTAAGTGCGTGGCCATGAACGCTCAGTCTTAAGCAGTGAGTTGGTTGTTTTGCCTACGAACCTGGAAGACGAAGTTTCTGCGCGCAATTGTGGATAAGAACTACGTTGCCACGTCAAGGATCCTGTTTGGTTCCTTGGATTTACATATTCTAGCAGCTGTATGGGCTTAAATGGGCTGGGCTTTGAAAGACAAAGATCAATATAACTTTATGACTCGTTTTAATGACACTATCGATTCATTCTAAATTTAATCCAAAATTAAGGCTCTCAAATATATAGAAATTTCAAATTTTAGTATATAATATGATATATTTTTTTTATCAGTTATCGATAAGATTCTCATTTTCAAAACTCGTCTATGATTATATTAAATATAAGTTAACTCAAGATCGTTCTTACGGCATTATCTGGACTAGATATCTTGAATTTCATTTACAAATCTACTGAATTTATTGACCAAATCTCTTATATTTCGGCACCATTTGGTTGAAAGTATAAGATAACTTATAAGAATTACAATAATAGTATAAAATAGCTTATAAACTTTGAATCGCCTTTAAGGAAGACCATTAAGGCTTCACATCTTCCTAGAGGCAATTCAGAAACTCTAGAAAGACTTCAGTTGGCGATGAAAGGGAGACAATCATTACATAAAAGTGAATCTTTGGCAATACTTGTGCCTTCTCGACCCGAGGGATGTGGCAGTATGGATAGTTGCGAGCTGAGACCCGAGGACATGGGTACAATCTACACCTCTATTGTAGTTCCCAACATCAACTCACCAACTCATTGATACCAATAACTATGACTTAGATGTTGATAGTGATTTTCAACCCCGAGGAACTCTGAAACCTAAAGAGGGGTATAACGGGGTTTGCACTTAAACATGTGGAGGTCCAAAGTCCTTGTGAGGATGAGAGATCGGACAAATGGGTCCGAACCCGAGGCGTAGAAGGGCTTAAGGGAAGAACCAGTTGGCGCAGAAGGGCCTGAGGGAATAACCAGTTGGATGGGTCAGTGACTACCGACCCGACTGAATGAAAAGATACTAGATTTGGTAGCACTTGAGCGTATGTGGAGGCCGACCCGAGGTGGTCTGTGACTACCGACCCGACCTGGTAGAAAAGCAAGGATGATGATCCAACATCATTCACCTCGGCATGCTGCCCGAGAACCGAGGTAAGCTGGTAAGGGTTGTAATATCTTTTACTTATGTATGAATGACGTTAGCCCTACATGAAAGTTGGGCCTCCAGAAGGTTGACGTGATAGGGGTAAGTCAGAAACTTTCCCTCTAGCACACGGAACAGTGTCAGAGTGGTTGAGTTGCGAGCTATCGCGTGGGCAAAACAAGTATCAGAAGACAAAAGGTGGGGATGATGACTTTCTGCTGGCAGTGGTTGAGTCAGAAGACCAAAACTATTGTTTGCAGAGAGGTTAAGTCATAAGACCAGAACTACTGTTTGCAGAGTGATTGGGGAAAAAGAGCATGGGCGACGATGACGGTGACATAAACTAACGTCACGAGTTGGTAAAAGTAGATTTAGAAACCTATATAAATGAGTTGAAGGCTCAGATTCAATGGTTAGTAATTTTTACATTTCATCACTTGTAAAGAGAACCCGAAAAACTTAATGAGAGGGAGAAATATTGGCTGCCCTGACCTGAGCTTGTAATAAAGATTTTCCTCTTTGCGCCCATGGACGTAGGTTGGAGACATTTCCACTGAACCACATTAACCTTTTGATTTCTCTGTGATTTTTTGATTTCTCTTTAATTTTCTGTTTGCTTGTCGAGTTTGCTTTGGTTTCCAACTATCTAAACAAATTCATTACCGATGAAAATTTATTCGAGAGATTAATTTCCTATATTATCCTTGGAACGAAAAACGACTATAAAGAAAAATGTTATATTCATTTCTGCATCCACTCAGTCGCGCAGTTGCGGCTTTAACATAAGAATTTGATATTGTTTCTCTTCGTTTAATAAACTCAGTTATATGTTACGTACGTAATTAGGTGCAAAGCGGACAAAATTATAGGATGTGATTGTGAATGAATCAGGGTCAAAATCCTTATAATTTATTTCTTGGATTCAGTTCTTGGTACGGAAATTTTTGTAAACGATCAATGTCATTCTTGTATCACAGTTACTACTATACAAAATTAAATTACGTAGCGAGCGGCTGACATTTTATATTTTTCTTGATAATGCCAAGTTGAGTTTGTTGTATTTTTAAAGTTTTTTCCTCACATATTTTAAATTATGGATTATATTTCTTAAATTTCTTAAAATATAAGATATGTTATTTAAAAATTAGGGAAACTATTTGTTGATGGTGTTTTCAGACACTATGTTATTTAAGCAGCACGACAGGGGTAAAAAAGGTAATTCACTTCTCAGTCAAGATTATTGATGCCGACCCGACCACTAAAGAGTCAACAGTAAGGGGCCGGGAACTTTACGGTTAGTGACCGAGCACTTGAGTTCAAGATGACCGGGCAATTATCAGGTCGACAGCAGCATTCTCAGTACAAAAGACTATTATGACCGACCACATGAAGACCGAGCATAGGGCAAGACATGTTCGGGAAAATAAGGCATTCTATCCATATGAGATAAGATAATAAGTTATCCTACTTTCATGGGGTAAACTAGTAAGTCAATATCCTAGTATGATAAAGGAAGTAAATGTAGTTTTTGACTAGGAATCCTTATAGGAAAGGGAAATTGTTTCAACTATGAAACCTTTGTAAAAGAAGGAGTCTGATTTCTGTATTACTATAAATAGGAGAGCATAGTATGTGTAAAAGGGATCCTAAAAAAATCATAAGATCACCAACA
Source organism: Zanthoxylum bungeanum (assembly GCA_019454045.1). Taxonomy (NCBI): domain Eukaryota; kingdom Viridiplantae; phylum Streptophyta; class Magnoliopsida; order Sapindales; family Rutaceae; genus Zanthoxylum; species Zanthoxylum bungeanum. Next base: position 19,091 of record SKCR01034639.1, read on the forward strand.
AAAACGAGTGATCTGAGTCTTCAAACTCTGACTTGTAGAGATTTGAGAAGCGTGTTCAAGTAATAAAAATATCATCCTGTTTGTGTCCGTGGACGTAGGTCGGATCCAAATCCACCGAACCACGTTAAATCTCCTTGTCGATTGGTGTGTTTATCTGTCTTTTGCTAAATTTGCCTTTGGTCCCCATAACCAAACAAATTCACTATTGAAGGAGGATTCTCTCGGAGGTGATATTCCCGTATTGCCCTGAGACCAAAATCCACCGTCAACAGTTGGCACCGTCTGTGGGGAGCCCAACAAAAAGCAACTCGCGTAGTGAGACGATGACGGAAGACGGAAGCCACCAATCATCAGGGAGCTCGGCTGCAGATTGGATGGAGAAGATTGAGGAGAACCTTAGGAAGGAAAAAGAGGAAAGCCGAACTCTGCTAAAAACCATAGTAGACCGTTTGGAAAGGATAGAAGGAGCACACGATGGAAAATTCGAGGCCGGGATTAGCCGACGAAAGAAAGACATAGCAGAAGGAAAGAGAATTATCGATATAAGTGAGGAGGACAGGCACCGGAGGAGAGATCCTTACAAGCTAAGATCTGTAGTGGTGGTTCAGGAAGACTCTCAAACTGAAGACATGTGGGAGGAAGAAGATGACAAATCGTCACCAAACTCCTTCTATAATAGGCCTCACAATGCCAGGAAAAGAGGGAAGAGGGAAAAGAGTAGTAGATATAAGCGAAGACGAGGGACCCCGAAAGAGAGGCCCTTATGGGATAAGATCTGAGGTGGTAGGAAGAGAGCCACGATCAGAAGACACATGGGAAGAAGCAGAGGAGGAACAATCACCCGACCCCTCCTCCGACAGTTTTTACAACTCCGAGAGGGAGGGTAGAAAGTATAACGAAGACGTACAAGAGACCTCCGGGTTTAAAGAACGCCACGCCCGGAGCGACAGGCGAACAGAAGGACACAGAAGGCGACACGGGGCACAACCCGTGAAATAAAGTCTTGGTTGAGAAAAGAGATGACCAGATGGGGAGAAGGCGTCAAGGCCGGTGCGGGAGACACCGAGGCGAGGAAGAGGGGTCTCCCCTTACGGAAGAGATAAGGTCAGCACAATTCCCAAAAAGATTCAGCATGCTAACCATGACACCATACAAAGGCCATACCGATCCCAAAACCCACGTTGAAGGTTTCGTCCTACTAATGGAGGTACAAGGGGTAACAGGGGACGCCATTTGCAAGGTGTTCCCCTTAACTCTGGCCGGACCAGCCATCCTATGGTATAGAAGCCTAGCCCCAAGAAGCATCAGCAGCTTCACTCAACTCAGAAAGTCATTCATACGGCACTTTAAAGGGGCTTGTGTCCCCAGGAAGACGATTGGAGAACTAAGACTTATGAAACAAGGAGACGATGAACCGTTGAAAATATTTATTGAAAGATACCACAATATGGTACTCGAAGTCGGAGGGTATGAGTCCCCCGAGGCCCTGGAAAGCTCAAAGGGAGCCTTAAAAGTCGGGAGGCTATGGACCCACATAAGGATCCAAGACACCCCGGACTACGCAACCGCCCTGGAAGTGGCCCGGAAGTTCGTTCTGTTAGAAAACGAGGAGAAATTATCCCAAAGAGGGAACACCATCAGAGAAAGAACCACAAAAGAGGGCGCCCCCCGCCGCGTAGAAAGAGAATCCAGAAGGCCGCCCTTAAAACACAAGGAGTTCAAACCACTGCACCGAGTCAACCCTTCGGACTGGGGACGTAATATTCCCCCAGGTCCAAGTGCCTTTCTCAGCTCGGGGTCGGGGTACGTCCCACCGAGTCAGCCCTTCGGACTGGGGACGTAACATTCCCCCAGGTCCAAGTGCCTTTCTCAGCTCGAGGTCGGGGTACGTTCCACGAGTCAGCCTTTCGGACTGGGGACGTAACATTCCCCCAGGTCCAAGTGCCTTTCTCAGCTCGGGGTCGGGGTACGTCCCACCGAGTCAGCCCTTTGGACTGGGGACGTAACATTCCCCCAGGTCCAAGTGCCTTTCACAGCTCGGGGTCAGGGTACGTCCCACCGAGTCAGCCCTTTGGACTGGGGACGTAACATTCCGCCAGGTCCAAGTGCCTTTCACAGCTCGGAGTCGGGGTACGTCCCACCGAGTCAGCCCTTTGGACTGGGGACGTAACATTCCCCCAGGTCCAAGTGTCTTTCTCAGCTCGGGGTCGGGGTACGTCCCACCGAGTCAGCCCTTCAGACTGGGGACGTAACATTCTCCCAGGTCCAAGTGCCTTTCTCAGCTCGGGGTCGGGGTACGTCCCACCGAGTCAGCCCTTCGGACTGGGGACGTAACATTCGGGGTCGGGGTACGTCCCACCGAGTCAGCCCTTCGGACTGGGGACGTAACATTCCCCCAGGTCTAAGTGCATTTCTCAGCTCGGGGTCGGGGTACGTCCCACCGAGTCAACCCTTTGGACTGGGGACGTAACATTCCCCCAGGTCCAAGTTCCTTTCACAGCTCGGGGTCGGGGTACGTCCCACCGAGTCAGCCCTTTGGACTGGGGACGTAACATTCCGCCAGGTCCAAGTGCCTTTCACAGCTCGGAGTCGGGGTACGTCCCACCGAGTCAGCCCTTCGGACTGGGGACGTAACATTCCCCCAGGTCCAAGTGCCTTTCTCAGCTCGGGGTCGGGGTACGTCCCACCGAGTCAGCCCTTCAGACTGGGGACGTAACATTCCCCCAGGTCCAAGTGCCTTTCTCAGCTCGGGGTCGGGGTACGTCCCACCGAGTCAGCCCTTCGGACTGGGGACGTAACATTCGGGGGCGGGGTACGTCCCACCGAGTCAGCCCTTCGGACTGGGGACGTAACATTCCCCCAGGTCCAAGTGCCTTTCTCAGCTCGGGGTCGGGGTACGTCCCACCGAGTCAGCCCTTTGGACTGGGGACGTAACATTCCCCCAGGTCCAAGTGCCTTTCACAGCTCGGGGTCGGGGTACGTCCCACCGAGTCAGCCCTTTGGACTGGGGACGTAACATTCCCCCAGGTCCAAGTGCCTTTCACAGCTCGGGGTCGGGGTACGTCCCACCGAGTCAGCCCTTTGGACTGGGGACGTAACATTCTCCCAGGTCCAAGTGCCTTTCACAGCTCGGGGTCGGGGTACTACGTCCCACCGAGTCAGCCCTTCGGACTGGGGACGTAATATTCCCCCAGGTCCAAGTGCCTTTCTCAGCTCGGGGTCGGGGTACGTCCCACCGAGTCAGCCCTTCGGACTGGGGACGTAACATTCCCCCAGGTCCAAGTGCCTTTCTCAGCTCGGGGTCGGGGTACTTCCACCGAGTCAGCCCTTCGTACTGGAGACGTAACATTCCCCCAGGTCCAAGTGCCTTTCTCAGCTCGGGGTCGGGGTACTTCCCACCGAGTCAGCCCTTTGGACTGGGGACGTAACATTCCCCCAGGTCCAAGAGCCTTTCTCAGCTCGGGGCCGGGGTACTTCCCACCGAGTCAGCCCTTTGGACTGGGGACGTAACATTCCTCCAGGTCCAAGTGCCTTTCTCAGCTCGGGGTCGGGGTACGTCCCACCGAGTCAGCCTTTCGGACTGGGGACGTAACATTCCCCCAGAACCAAGTATCTCTCTTGGCTCGGGGTCCTCAGGGACATACTCGATGCATTGGATCCGTGAGAAGCATAGCACGGGGAGGGATGATACCCCCGTGGCGATTGCTTACTCCAATGTTACCGAACATAAGGAGGAATATGCCCTTAATGTGTCGAACACTCTTTGATCCTCACTTACCCGATGTAATGGATCCGTGGGAAAGCATAGCACGGGGAGTGATGAGGCCCCCGTGACGATTGCTAGCTCCAGTGATGCCGGACCTAAGGAGGAAAGTGCCCTTAGTATCCCGGACGCTCTTTGATCCATTCATCATTTGGATCCGAGAGAGGCGCAGCACGGGGATGCGTTGTGCCCCTGTAGCGTGTGTCTGCTCCAGCGTGTTAAGGAGGAGCCCTCATACAATACACATGCTCCACAGTGACCGGACGTGTAGAGGATGTACCCTCACCATTCAAACGCTCAACTGATCCAAATCCTGGTTCGCCGGGACACTGAATTGAAAGATTCAGAATTGTGTTTTGGAGGCCTCGGCAGGACGCTGTTTTGAGGCATCCGTGCTGTTGTTTACATTTGTAGAAAGTTTTCTTTTGGGACAAGTGCCGAGTCACCCCCACCTTTTTGGTCTTATTTTTCAAAGTTTTGATTTTGTTTTTCGCTGGTCTGGCAAGGGGACGCCCGTGTCAGATTCGGTAGGGCTTCACAAGGTTGATTCAATTCCCTTCTGAGCAAGTCCCAAAGATTACCTGGCTCGTTCCACCGAGGCCACAAAGATTACCTGGCTCGGGGCTGGATTCGTTCCGCCGATGCCACTTGGATTACCTGGCTCGGGCTGGATTCGTTCCGCCGAGGCCACTTGTTTATCCGGCTCGGGGCTGGATTCGTTCCGCCGAGGTCACTTGGTTTCTCTCAGCTCGGGGTTGGGTTACGTCCCACCGAGTCCGTCCTTTTGGCCTGGGGACGTAACATTCCCCCAGGGCCAAGTGTTCATCTCAGCTCGGGGTCGGGTCGTGTCCCACCGAGTCCGTCCTTTTGGTCTGGGGACGTAACATTCCCCCAGGGCCAAGTGTTCATCTCAGCTCGGGGTCGGGTCGTGTCCCACCGAGTCCGTCCTTTTGGTCTGGGGGCGTAACATTCCCCCAGGGCCAAGTGTTCATCTCAGCTCGGGGTCGGGTTACGTCCCACCGAGTCCGTCCTTTTGGTCTGGGGACGTAACATTCCCCCAGGGCCAAGTGTTCATCACAGCTCGAGACAGGATCACATGCCACCGAGCACATCATCGTTAGCTCATAGGCAAAATTTTCTCCTCACAATCGAGATTGGATCAGTCAGGGGTCAGAACCTCTAAATCTCTGGTACAGATATTACAGAGGAGGAGTCATTTTTAGTTTGGACAACAAGAGGAACTTCATCTCCTTATGGAACGACCCAAGTAAGCAATTTGCTTTGAGGTGGAGAATCATTCTGAATAGGGTCAGCATCTCCAAATAACCGAGGATATGAAGATAGAAACAGAAGACTTAATTGATGGCGAATGCAATTTCTCTGTGATTTCTGGAGCGACCACCAGCAAGGCGATCAGCACACCATCTTTAAATAGTTCCCGGCACCAATTTGCATACTCGTTGGAACCGAGAACTAGGGGACAGATGTTGATGGTGTTTTCAGGCACTATGTTATTTAAGCAGCACGACAGGGGTAAAAAAGGTAATTCACTTCTCAGTCAAGATTATTGATGCCGACCCGACCACTAAAGAGTCAACATTAAGGGGCCGGGAACTTTACGGTTAGTGACCGAGCACTTGAGTTCAAGATGACCGGGCAATTATCAGGTCGACAGCAGCATTCTCAGTACAAAAGACTATTATGGCCGACCACATGAAGACCGAGCATAGGGCAAGACATGTTCGGGAAAATAAGGCATTCTATCCATATGAGATAAGATAATAAGTTATCCTACTTTCATGGGGTAAACTAGTAAGTCAATATCCTAGTATGATAAATGAAGTAAATGTAGTTTTTGACTAGGAATCCTTATAGGAAAGGGAAATTGTTTCAACTATGAAACCTTTGTAAAAGAAGGAGTCTGATTTCTGTATTACTATAAATAGAAGAGCATAGTATGTGTAAAAGGGATCCTAAAAAAAATCATAAGATCACCAACAAAAACGAGTGATCTGAGTCTTCAAACTCTGACTTGTAGAGATTTGAGAAGCGTGTTCAAGTAATAAAAATATCATCTTGTTTGTGTCCGTGGACGTAGGTCGGATCCAAATCCACCGAACCACGTTAAATCTCCTTGTCGATTGGTGTGTTTATCTGTCTTTTGCTAAATTTGCCTTTGGTCCCCCATAACCAAACAAATTCACTATTGAAAGAGGATTCTCTCGGAGGTGATATTCCCGTATTGCCCTGAGACCAAAATCCACCGTCAACACTATTATTTGTATACCTAATGTTTAGCGCGTTATCAAAATATATAAATCCTAAATTATGTTCACTAGTCCACCAAAATCTTATAAAATGTATCAAAAATGTAGAAAACATCACTTATTTTGTATCACATACATATCCAATATATGATACATGTTTCAATCGCTAATCCAAATTTAATATAAATTTAATACACTTTATAATATTTAGGTTATCAGAATTACAAATTTGTGTTTTTTAGATAACATCAATATTTAAATATATTATGGATAATTTTGTTGGATAATTATGACCCATAACATCACTATTTGTACAAAACATGGTGTTGTTGTACAAATTAACTATGTGACAAAGACAATTACTCTTTTATCATTTGTAATTGGATTACTGGGATATATAAATGATAAAAGTCCATATGATTAGTACCAGATTAATAAGATATGAGACATTATTAATCCACATAAGGTTTAATCATTAAATATCCCTAGTAGTAATATTATCGAGACTGGACATCGATAATACGGAATAGACTAGTATTGCACTTGTGCGCGTTATGGAAGCGTAGTAGCATAGTTCTCATATATTTAAGTATTGGATACTTATGCAAGTGTGATATGAGGTTGTGTTTGCCGATGGTACGGAAACAGCTTCGCTCTGGATAGACCCCTCGGAATCCCATTGGTAGTGTGACTATGTGTCTTTGGGAATCCGAATCAGGGTAGGTGTATTTGGTCTTAACCTGAGACTTGCATCGCTAATACTTACGACAATCAGTATACTTTGGTTTTGGTCGTCCGGGGCTTTAACAGGTTCTGTGTACGCCTTTTCTGGGTATACTGAGAATCATAGTGTATTGGGTGTGATGTCAAAATGGAAGTATCAGTTCAGTCATATGGAGATGATGATCACGCAGGGGTACAGAACTGGTACTCTCTAATATGCTGCAGCTATCGGGATAATATGACAAGGTCATGATTATCCGATTAAAGAGACTAGTTGCTAGTGATCCGATATGTGCTTTGTACGGTGCAGACACAATTCCATTCCCAGGCCTAGCATGTGAAATCAGATACTGGATCGTAATACGCAATATTACGTATACTACGCCTGACAAAGATTACATATTCCTTAAAAGAATATTTTTGGAGAATTGGGTAGGCACAATGTTTTGCTAGAAGCCAACCATGTCTTGTAAATCGGTAAGAACATGGTACGAGGTACGCAAGTGTTCGGATAGTCCGACGACCGTATTTACTGCCAACATATCCAGGGATCTCATGGGTCGTTTCCCAAAGATTCACCGATGACGTTTGACTCGAACAGAATTAATCTAAGATTAATTATGAGAGAGAGAAAATTAATCTATGATTAATTGCGGAAAAAATTTATCTGGGATAAAATTCAAATAGTAGAGAGAGAACGATTAATTTGGAATTAATCGATTAAATAATATATTCGATATATTAAATGAAATTAGATTTCATAGCGGAATTAAAATTGGATTTTAATTCGGGCGAACGAATAAATTTAGAATTAATTCACGAGCAACTTTCGTAATAATTTTGTGAGGCATTATTATTTAATTAAATTTGATTTAATTAAGTCGCAACGGAAAATTCGTTAATTCGGAATTAACGAACCCGAGCCCGAGCGAAGTTACGCGTTGAGATTGTTCGACTTAAATTCAGAATTTACAAGTGGTGGGACCCACTTGACTTACATCACACTTTTGACTTGTGATGGAAGTGGTTGAAATAAAGTGTAAGCATTGGATAGCTTTTTCAACACTTAAAACAAATTGATTTTGTATTTGACATATTGATTTTGGAAAATCAAAACAAGAAAACACTCTCTCCCTCTCATTGATGCAATGACCGAAACTCTCCCCTCTCTCACTCTCAAAGTGGCGTGAACCTAGGGTTCAGATTTGATGATTTTTGATTCAAAAATCTTGCATGCTAACACATCAAATGAGTCAAGAAAGGTGTTAGGGACACTAACCCTTGAGTTTGGAATTCAAATGAGGGCTTGGAGCTCAACATTCATACAAAGGAAAGCAAATTTTTTGTTATCTCCACATCCGCCATAACCGATCATTGTAAGTATTTTTCCGCAATCTTACTTTGATTATTCACACTTTTTACGCTTAATAGATCATTGGCATGTTCTAGGAGAACCCAACAATGGTATCATAGCCAATTTAAGCATAAAATAAATCTAGGGTTCATGACTTTAAATTTGGGATTTTTGGCTTGGAGCTTAATTTGCCTAAATTGTTGTTTGAGATATGTTTATAGGATGATCAATTGGATTTTTGCATTGTTGGAATTGTGAAAAATTGATAGGATTAATTTTCCCCAAAATATACCATTGGCCGAATATGATACCCTAGGAATGCTCATGGTTAATTTTTGAAATTTAACAATTGGATGTGTTGATGGCATGATAGAAATATTGAATGTTGATTTAATTAGATTGAAATCAAATTAAATGATTTTTGTATGCCTTTGCCGTGAGCCTTGATGCATGTTATAAGATTGATTTTGCTTCAATTTGTGTTGGACATGAATTGGAAATGTAGAGCATGATTAATTGAATTAATTAGTGTTTTGGAAGCATTAGATTAATTAATTAATTATGGTAATTACACTTGAATTGAATTAATTTGTAATTTGGAATAATGAGTTAATTTAATTTATTGTATTTGGGCTTAATGGGCTTGGTTGGGCCAAGTTTGGTTTAGGATAATTGGTTGGATCCAATTGGGCCTAAAACCATTTCCATAAAGTCCAAATATGATAATTGGGCCTTAAAAATTTTAATTGGGCCTAATGGGCCTAAATTGATTTTTAGCATAGAGTGATTCCTAATTGGGCCTTGGCATCTTGGGTTTGACCCATAATTGCCAAAGCCCATGCCTAAAGAATTAATTAAAAGCCCATTGGACTTTAATTGAATATGTTGGGGTTGGTGCTCAGAGCGCCAATTCCCGGTTGTATTTCTTTTGAATACTTCTGTAAAACATTATTATTATGAATAATATATGCATTTTCTATAATATAATGTATCTTTTTATATGGTAAAGACGTAATGACCTTAGAATGACTAGTCATGGTACAGTTGCAAAAGCGTCGCAACTGACATTGAGTTGTATCATGACGTTGTCATTCTCAGACGGTTCCTGGTCAATGTTTACACTACTTGGTCAGTAAAGTAAACCCGTTGAGACCGGTACATGTCGTATACTGGAATATATGATTCCAATGGTTTCTCAATGAACCATCAGTCTTGGAGACTGGTATAGACATGTGGGTTTTTATAGCGGATAAACACTGAACGACTCACCGAAGATTCTTAATGGATGGTACACCAACGTCAATAAGAATCTTCTCGGGTTGAGTAGCACTTGTGATTCTTAGACTTGAGATGCCATTGTGGGCACATGAGATATCTTCTACACTTAGATAGCAGTCACGTCACCGATCTATTTAGATCAGACCTCCGCCTGTTCGTTGGGTGTAGATAGATCCTCATGGTGTCCTATGTGTATCAAGATAGGATCCGTCAGTTCTGTGTACCAGAGCATAGGTAGTCCATATGATTAGAAATCAGATAAAACCATGGGCCCGTGGTAAAGTTTAGAAGCTAGTTCTAAACATTCTTTTAGAGATTGCTAATAGAATAGTCGACTGGATAATCCCTATAGAGATTTGACGTTTACATCTATATCTTTGAGATTTATCCGGATACCTGTGACAGAGAAATTATACATTTGCCATGACCTCGACCTGTATGATTCAGCGAGATTATCCGTGATAGTCATAATTTACGGGTGGATAAATTATGGACACGAAATTGGATTTCGTGACGGATATACCTAAATCTAGAGAGTCTCAATAATGAAATATACTCGTAGAGCACTAGAGCAACATTTATAAATAATATTGATTATTTATAAAGTCGTTTAAAGGTTAAACGCAAAATACATGCTAAAGGGACCCGATAGTCATTTGCTTAATTATTGTGTATTTACATTTAATACTTGATTAATTTGAATACACATTAATTAATAGTCAAATTGAGATATTTGACTAATATCCTAAATGAATATATATATATATATATATATATATATATATATATATTATATATATATGATATTTAATGTAAATATTATATATATTTAATATATTTGTATTTAATTAATTAATTAATTAATTAATTGTAAAATGATTAAATTAATTAAAATATAAATATCTTAACATTTGGATATTTGGTTTAAATGATTTAGTTGCCTTTGTTGACTTAATTAAAATATCTATAAAGTGTTATTAGATATTTAAATCAAGTTGATCAAATTTATTTGAAATGAAAATGAAATTAATATTCTTGTATTTGTCTTTGACAAATTCGGCCAAGGCATATTGTGTAACAAGTATATATTGTTTTCATTTCATTTCACTTTGATAACCTAATACACTTTCTAACCTAAACTCCATTAAAGAAAACAAAAGAAGATAGTGAGGAAGAAAGGAAAAACAAAGGAAAATGCTTGGATTTAGTAAGTTTTCTTAACTTGCTATTAGAGAGGAATTGTTCCTTATGTTCTAGGCTACTTCTTATGATGTTATCATGTTGTTATTTTCTTTATTATTTGTGTTTTTGATGAATGGAAGTTTGGTGAAAGTGTTGAGCATGTATAATGGTGGAAGCTTGTGACTAGTGTAGTTATAAGTATTCTTTTAAGGTTTTGGAAACTTTGTTGCTAATCTAGAGTTGTTGACCCACTCTTAGATGGCCTATATTTAATCTAGAGTTGTTTCATTGTGTTGAGACTTTGGTTGGATGGAAGAATGATGATTGAAGTAATTGATTTAACCAATTTGGTCAAATTTGTCCAATTTGAAGAAATTGAAAAATTAGGGTTAAAGACCTGTCCAAATTTGGGGCTTTTCATTTATGTTGTGTATAAGGATGTGTATATGATGCATATAAAGTTTCATGTTGATTGGATTACATCTTGATGTGTTTTGAAGCATGAAATTGAATGATGCACATTCCCCCCCCCCCTTTTGGAGGCTCTCAGCAAAATGGGTTAATTTGGGGATTTTTGTTGCTTTTGGTGTTTTGATGTTTTGAACATGCTAAGTTCATCTTAGAAATGATTTAGAATCATTCAAAATTGATTTGATCAATTTCGGACTAAAATGAACAAAATACCAAGTGTAAGGGCAATTCAGTAAATTCACTTAAATATGATTTATTGAATTTTATTTCATAATTTGATTATTGGATAATTAAATAAATATGTTTATTTAATTAATCCGAGAAAAATTTTTGAAATCGGAAAATTTGATTTTCCACCGTTTCCGCTGCGTTACCGGATTTAGCCCCTAAAAACCCCCCACATAATAGTATTGGATACTAATTGGGCCTTTGAGACCCATAAAGATTGGATTTGGAATCCAAGTCTAAAAGGAACTATTAAAAGTGTAATTATTTAATTTGGAATTAAATATGAATTAGTATTGAACATAATTTAAATTGGATTTGAAATTATAGTTCGATATAATTCAAGAATACATACTTTGCGTATTTATTCTTAAACGAGTTGGACTCGCGCAAATCAAATCGTTGTTTGAACATTGGATGGTAATTAATTCAAAGATTAATTAATTGGATTAGATTGATTGAATAACATGCTTTGTGTGAATACTTGGATGTATGAATGGATAATGTATATCGGATGGATATTAGAAGGGTGAGGGCAATTTTGGAAATTGTTGTAATAAATTTAGAATTTATTAAATTGGACCTGCGTGTCCAGCCTTTATCCCTTGACTCTTTTTAATTCTCTTCTCACTAATTCCCCTCAATGTAAATGAGGTTTCTTTAATGTATTGTGTAATTGGGTAGAAGTTAGAATAGTGCTAACCGGGGAGAGGAAAATGAGAGATTTGTTTTAGGAACAATTTGTTGTATATCCATTCGTATATCATTATTAATTTTATCGCGCCTTATTATGCTTTTAGAATGCATGCTTAAGGGTGTATAATGAGACCTAATTAAAGATAATAAATTAATTGCCAAATCGCGACAAAAACCCTCATTTCATATTAAGCGTTTTTCCTTCCATTGAGTGATTCTCTCTCAGGATCCAAGATTGGCATTGGTTTGTTGGCCAAAGTCAAGACCTTTGTCCATCGCGGATGTGTTTGAATCACGGAAGCTTTGTTCCATATCGTACGTCTTGGGCAAGTTGTGATTTGTTGGCCAAAGTTAAGGCCACTTCTTGTTCATTGGCCTCGATTACGAAGCTTTCCCATTGTCAATGGGTCACGCTTAACTGGTTTCATTAAGCTTGTTGAACCAAAGCCAAGGCTTAGTTGATACAGAGGAAAAATGTTAGGGAATATATTGGATATATTGGCATATATTGGATATATGTTTCGGACTTGGAGGTCCACCTATTGGATCTAGGAATTGGATGGGATCCAATTGATCTTAGAGATCTACCTAGTTAAATTTCATACAATTTGTTAGCCAAAGTCAAGGTTGTGTGTTATTTAACGGGATCCTAGCCCACTAGGAAACCAGGTTTCCCGAGTACTCCATCCATAGAGGGTTAGAGGCTCGCCGAAAATAATGGGAGGCAAGTATTAAATTTGCAATTTCATTTAGATACTTGCCAATACGCGCTCATTTCATTTTTCATCATTAATTATTTAAATATAAATATATTAGTTGGACTATATTCAATTGTTATTTTAATTTGATAGTTGGACTGTATTCAAACTACTTCATTTATAGTTGGTTATATAATTGGATTATAGTAATCAATACATTTGAATTTAACCGATCATTTATAGTTGGTTATATAGTTAGACTATAGTAATCATTACATTTGATTGTACCCGAAATACTTGATTGGATAGTTGGACTATAACAATCATTAGAACTGGAAGATTAGCGTCAAAGGACACAATCCTATGAGAAAATATCTTTTACGGCTTTAATTTTCCATATTGGGATGTGAATCTCAGGATAGTCCTGAGTGCCGAGAAGTTACTTTATTTGATAGAGTGACCTTTCGAGCCTGAGCCCGGAGTTGAGCAAATAGTAGAACATGAGCTTAGGAAGACTTACCGTGATGATACTTTAGTGCTCAATCTCTTATGCTTGCTGCAATGACTCTTTAATTTCGTCATTAGAACTAAGGATTAGATCCTTATACCATGATGTTGAAATTAAAGGATCTTCATGGATCTAACATTAGATATTAGAAGTATGAATGTAAAAGAAGCTTTTTTGCTCGCGTATGTTAGAAGATACGTCTGTCGAGCACTGGTTGTCGCAGATGATTACTGACATCGAATAGTTAGGTTAGCTGGGCATTACCTACGAGGCCGGGACTTCCAAGATTTGATCTTACAGTCTCTGCTCGAATACTGGGGCAAGTTCATTATGAACCAAGGGAAAAACTCTTGGAGAGTTTATGGCTATACTCAAGGAGGAAGAGCCAGAGCTTCCAAAAGGGCAAGAAGCGCAAGGCGCATCTTACTACGACATCCCAGAAGCCAAGGCTTGATCGAAGGCTTCTGGGTGTGAAGAAAAATGAGTCTTATTTGTGGCATTGTTGTTTGGGACACATTAACAAGACTCGTATATCCACACTTTCGAAGAGTGGATACTAGGACGGATTTGATTCTAATTCAAATGATGTCTATGAATCTAGTTTAATTAGGCAAAGTGCCTAAAACACCTTTTACTTGGTAAAAGTGCAAATGCCACCAATCTGTTAGCCCTCGTTCATAGTGACATAAGTGAGCCCATGTCTAGCTAGGCTAGATATGGATATGAATACTTCGTAACCTTTACGAATGTGGCATCGCGTTATGGTTATGTGTATCTTATGAAACACAAGTCAGAAACTTTTGAGTAATTCAAAGAGTTTCTACACGAAGTAAGAAAACAGACCGGTAAAAGTATTAAAAACATTACGATCGGACCATAATGTAAAATACTTAAAGATATGAGTTTCAAGATTACTTGAAAGAGTATGATATTCTTTCACAGTGGACTCTTCATGGGACACCTCAATTTGACGGTGTGTCCGAACAAACAAACCAAACTTTGTTGGACATGGTAAGGTTAATGGCGAGTCGCTCTAAGCTACCATTTCCTTATGAGGATACACATTAAACAGTGCAATACTTATTTTGAATAAGGTTCCATGAAAATCTGTTAGACAGACTTCATATTAGATATGAACAGGAAAGAAACTGAGTTTCTCATTCCTGAAGATTTGGGAATGCTGGGCATACACTAAATGTTTGGATAGTACCAAACTGGAACCCAAATAGGATAAGTGCCCATTTGAAGGTTGTCGTAGGGAAACCAAAGTATAGTACTTATACAACTCACAAGAGAACAATGTAATTGTTGCTCTCCATGCGGTTTTCCTACGAGGAATTCCTATATGCAGTGGTAAGTGGGAGGAAAGTAAATAAAACTCGATGAAAATCAGAGTAATACTGTTCCAGGCACCGAGTCGTCACGGAACACCAACACTTCATCATGGATGAAACTGTACCAATAATCTTCGAATACACACAGAACCGCGTAGGTCGGAGAGAGTCAGAAAATAACCTGGGAGGTATGGGTTTCTGATCTCACCTCATATAGATATCAATCTTATGAGGAAGACAAACCGTCTACGTATGAGGAAGTGATACAAGGTATCGACTCCTTTTATGGCAAAATGCCATGAAGTCCGAAATGGATTCCATGTATACACAACTAAGTTTGGACACTGGTGATGTACCAGAAGGCATTGTGCCTATTGGTACTATATAGGTCTTCAAGGAAAACATACATGGATGGCAACATACAAACGTACAAGGCTAGACTTGTAGCGAAAGGGTATCGTCATCAACATGGTGTTGATAAAGACAAAAATTTTTCACTTGTTGCCATGATTAAATCCATTTGGATAATGATTGCTAATGTTGCAATATTTATTTATGAAATATGGCACATGGATAATCAAAACCGCTTCCTTAACGGAACCTTTTTGGAGGATGTTTATCAATATCATGACGGTTTTGTCGTACCAAATAAAGCAACCAAGGTTGCAAGTTAAATCGATCTTTAGGATTGAAGCAAGCATATCGTTCTTGGAACTACGTTTTGATAAATCCTGATGATATATGATTTAATTTAAAACGAAATGATTCTTGTATATTTAGAAGTTTAGTGGAGCGTACTGACAATGAAATGTCCCTATAAGTTTGATGATGTTGCTTCTTAGTCAATAACAATTCCCATAATATTTCGTTGAAAAGCTTGGCTTTCATTAAAATTCTCCATGAATCCTATGAGGAAGCAAGTTGTTTAATCTAGGATAAAGACTACTGGGATAGATCTAGAAAGCTGCTGACCACCCTCCAAGCTTGTACGTTTTGAAATGTATATGTCCCAAGGTCTCATATGCTTTGAGCATATGTAGAATGTTAGGGATATGCCTATATACCCAACTTGTGGATGGGCTATATGTACATGTATTTGTAATATTTTCATTAATTAATAAAATGGAAATCTTTATTATACGTGTCTTACATAACTTATATGAATCATCAACACTGTAATAAAGCCCTTGGAGTAATAAGACGATGGCTTCCACGCCTTATGAGAATCATTACTCTTAAATGTTCCTAGTCATAGTTTTGTGAATAATCTGGGCGTTCACAAAGCGGAGAGACTAGCATGATGATATGATCCCCCTTAAGTGGGGTAGCCGATCTCATAGGCTACTAGCGGAGATCCGTCCGCTTGGTGTATCACATGGATGCATGAGTTGCTCGTGTCCATCGAACTGACCGCCGAAAGTTTTCATATGGAGTGTTTATCCCATGTGTCTGTGAGAACTTTCATGTATCGATATATGACTAGTCCTTAGACTTGAGGTCTTTACAATCTTATGTGTGGATCAAATAACTTTGACATTCTCCTTCCCCGGTTCAAAAGATCCGGTCATAAGGGTATGATTGGGTCATTTGTTGAAACACATGAAGTTTGTAAAGATACAACAGAGAATCGCCACTCTCTCGGATAATATTTTTTATAAGAGTAGTATTCCAGTTCGCGGGTTGATATGTGTGATCAGTGCTTGAGACTGTGGCCACAGCGGAAGAATCATGTGAGATTCTTGGGTTAGCACGATTCATGACACTATCACATCATACCTTTGACCATATGGGTAGACACTTTCCGTACCCTAGGTCAATAGGTGGGGATACAGTGAGGCGAGGGACCGTATCATATGTAAATCGCATACAGAATGGGTATATATCTTTCCTTCTCATTTGGGGGCCTTGACATGTTGCTAGATGTCAACCTTGGTCATTGAAATCGAACGACCATCTGATCGGAGGATAATTTATGTTCGATTAAATTATCACGATTCATTTCATGTCCAACTTGAGGGGAACCCAAAAGGTCACACACAACAAAGTCGAAATCAATGGTTAACAGTGCACATTACAAATTAACAGCATATATGATTGCTGTAGGAATTGTTCATAAATGGTTCAATGTGTTTAATTATTGAACAGATCATTTATGAGGTTCCAAAGTGGCTTAGGGATTGGTGAATGACGATAGGGGCACTTTGGGAATTGGAATAAAAAAAAATATTACTTCAATGTGAATAGTAAATTTTTTTTTTTTTTTTTTTGTTTTGAATTCCAATTCGGCCCAAACTCTTATTAGGGTTTTATAATCTCATTAAACCACTAAATTAAGATCCAATGGCTAAGATTAAATTAGCTTTTATCCCACATCGATTCTTAATTAATTTTGTTGTCTTTGGAGCACTATATAAACCCAAAGAATTCTTCACAATTTTTACACCAAACCTTTCATATCTTGGGTTTATATAAGTGAGCAACTCTAAAGTTTAAGAGTAAGCCACTGATTTTGAGGATCCTTAAGTCTAATTGACTAGAGGAACCTCGAGTTAAAAGTTTTGAGGTATTTGCCTAGGCTAGCACCAAGGGCAAAATACCCGTGCACTCAAGGCGTAGTCTTGCCGTTGAGTTTTGGCTTTGGTGTGTGCATCTTTGGAGGCCACACACTTGGGTGGCTCTTTGGAACGTGGAAGAGCTTGCTGATTTCGAGAAAAGCTTGTAGATTGGAGGGAGGACTGGAGGAGTCTTACGGTTCAAGTAAGTCTTTTTCTTTCTTTATTTTATTTAGAGTTCTTATGATAGTTAGCATGTTTAGGTTTATGTTCTTTGCATGTTTTATGAGTTTTATGCTTAGAATATATAGTAACATGCCTAGGCTTGTAGAATAATCAAAACAAATGGGTCTTGGGCAAAGGGAAAGCGGCATAATAATTTTGATTTTCCGCTGCGCACTCGCGGCCGCTTCCCAACAGTGGTATCAGCGCGCCGTTTTTTTTTTGATTAGTTCTCCTCATTTGAACTCGAAATTGGGTGTTTAAAAGCTCGTTGGAAAGCTAACACCCTGAACTTAATTTTAGGCACAAGTTTTGCATGATTTGGTTAAGATTTGAATTGTGAAATTGCATTTAAAGTTCACGCATCTGCAGAAAAACGTGAATAGTAAATTTATTTGAATAAAATAAAATGCAATATCATAATTAAATATTAATCAAAGTTATTTAATGCCTAAAATAATTCCAACATATTAAAACTCATATGCTTGATGATTCTATGTATGATTAGAATTGGCATGATTATTTTAGGGTGCAAGCATCTAGAGACTTTCTAAGAAATAGAGAGTGTATTGCTTATCCCTTAGCTAAGTAATTATTCCGTGATGAACTTAGAGATTTATTACCTTTAAGGCTAATAAATATAAATCACTTGTTTATAATAAAAGACATTATAAAAGATACAAGTGGTTGGGACCAAGGGTTAATAAAACTTTCCAAACTAAAGTTAATTTAACCAAAGGTATTACTAGAGTTAGATAATGATTTGGTGTCTTCCTTCACTCACTACCTTTTTATAGCCAAAAGGAAAAGCTGTGAAGACATCTAGATAATCATTTACTCAAAGCTTACCTTAAAGCATATTTAAAGTGTTGGACTAATTTGGAGGATCTATTGTTTATTCCTGTCACCAAGGCAATAAGAGCCTAAGAGGTAAGGGTATTTAAGAGAGTTCGCTCCACCCTCCCTGGGGAATTTTCAATGGAGGAATCCATTTGACAGTTATTCACTTAAACTTGCTAAAATCCTCAATAATAATTTAAGTCTAAAATTTGCCTCCCATTGTAAAGTATAGACCCAAAGGGCTTAAACCGTATTGGCAGGACTAGGCTTTACCAGACTGACCAATACCAATTTGTCCCTAAATCGTACTATTGACAATGGTTTGACTTTTCTGAGTCATAAGACGCAGCGACCCTTAGGCGTGGTCTTATAACTTAGTGGCAAAGATTGGGTGTCCACAAGGACTAGCATAAGCTATGGCATGTTTGATTGCCCAACCCAATGATCAAGGAATTGTGATTTATATCATAAATTGGTTGGGAACCTACCTAATTATCATATTTTATAACGACCGGCCCTAGTCGGAGTTATGAAATGATGATAATGGGATCCTTGCCCACAAGAAATCCATCATATTGGGGTTGATGCGATTTGCTTAAAATTTTAAAACAATTGAGTGGGAGCAACTTCATAATATTAAAAGCCCATGTTATTATGAAACATTAATGAAAACATATTCCTAATTTTAACATTTCTCTTAACAGGTGGGTTAAAATATTTCACAAACATTCAAATGACAAACAGAGTATCACTTCGTTCCATCCTTGATGAGCATAAGCTCAAAGGGGACAACTACAATGACTGGTTTAGAAACCTTAAAATTGTCTTACGACAAGAAAAGATTTTCTATGTTCTTGAAAGACCATTTCCCCCTGAACCCGCAGAAGATGCTGACCAAAATACATTTGATGCTTGGAAGAAACACGTCGATGATGATGAGCAAGCAGTTTGCATAATGCTTGGCTCTATGTCGGACGAACTTCAGAAAGCTCACGAAGATATGGATGCTCAAACCATCATCTTTCACTTGAAGGAGTTGTATGCAACTTCCGTTCATACCGTGAGATTCCAAGTGTCATGTGCCTTATTCCAAACAAGGTATAGGAAGGATCTGTTAGTGGACATGTGCTTAAGATGATTGGCCACATTGAAAAATTGGCCAACCTCGGGTTCATCATGGATCATGAGATAGGTCACGATCTAATTCTTCAGTCCTTACCAAAAGAATTCTCTAACTTTATTATGCAGTTTCATCTGTCTGATAAAGAAGCTACTTTAGCAGAATTGCACAATCTGATAAAGCAAGCAGAGAATGACTTGAAACCGGAGCTTAAAACCTCCGTCATGCTTACGGGTACGGACCTGAAGCCACGAGGCCCAAAGAAAAATAAGGGCAAGGCCAAGGCTCCAGATCACCTAAAGCCCAATGGTAAGGTGGAGAAGAAAAAGGGAAAAGGGAAATGTTTCTTTTGTGGAAAGAGGGTCATTGGAAGAAAGACTGCAGATCCTTGAAAGCCAAGGAAGCTAGGGAAGCCCAAGAGGCCAAGAAGCCCAATGCTTCAGGTATGTTGTATATGATTGAACTATATTCTCAAAACTCTGAACCTTCTACTTGGGTGCTTGACACCGGTTGTGGGACTCACTTGTGTAACAATGTGCAGGGCCTGAGAAACAGTAGGAGACTCGTCATGGGGAGGTTGACTTACGCATGGGTAATGGAGCAAAACTGGCTGCATTGTGCGTGGGGACTTATTCATTAGTTTTGCCGAATGGTTTAGTTTTAGACTTAGAAGATTGTGTTTATGTACCTTCTCTAGTAAAGAACATCATTTCAATTTCTTCTTTATGTAATAAAGGCTTTTCATGCCTAATAAGTTGTAATGAATGTTCTATTTATTTCAATGAAATAAAATATGGAGATGGTATTTTGAATAATGGTATCTATGTCTTACAAACTAACAAAGAATGTTCAACCTCTAATATATACAACGTTAACTCGAATAATCTCAATGAATCACTTCTATGGCACAGTCGCTTAGGTCATATCAATGAAACAAGATTAACTAAGCTACATAAGGATGGGTATTTCAACCCTTCAAATATGAACCTTATGGAACTTGTGAGTCTTGTTTACTTGGTAAAATGACCAAATTACCCTTCAAAGGTAAATGACAGCGTGCAGCGGAGACATTAGAACTCATACACTCTGATGTATGCGGACCAATGTCAGTCACCGCTAGAGGTGGATTCTCCTACTTCATTACCTTTATCGATGATCATTCGCGATATGGGTATGTGTACCTTATGCGGTACAAATCTGAAGCCTTTGAGAAATTCAAAGACTTCAAAGCTGAAGTAGAAAACCAGCTTAATAAAAGTATTAAGTCACTAAGGTCTGACCGAGGTGGTGAATACTTAAGCAACGAATTTCAAGATTACTTGAGAGAAAATGGCATTGTTTCCCAGTGGACTCCTCCGGGAACTCCACAGCATAATGGGGTCTCCGAAAGGAGAAATCAGACATTATTAGATATGGTCCGATCAATGATGCCAGACACGGATCTACCTCTTTCATTTTGGGGTCTTGCTTTAGAAACTGCAACACTACTACTAAACCAAGTTCCTTCCAAGACTGTTAGTCAAACACCATATGAGTTATGGTCTGGGAAACGTCCTAGTCTTAGTTATCTAAGAGTTTGGGGATGTGACGCATATGTAAGCTCACACAAACTAACAAATTGGATGATAGGGCAGTTAAATGTAAGTTTGTAGGATATGCCTTGAACTCAAGAGCATACGTGTTCTACGTCCCAAATGAACAAAAAACATTTGTCTCACGAAATGCTAAATTCTAGAGAATGAATTCCTTCTCAAGAAATATAGTGGGAGTAGACTTGACCTCGATGAGGTACGAGAAGAACAAACTAACATAGAACTAAACCCCAGGCCCCTCAAAAGGGCAGCGACGGAACAACCACAAGGTTATGAACTCAGAAGGTCTGGTAGGGAAAGACATGAGCCTGAAAGATATGGTTTCCATATTGATGAGGAACATGATCAGGTCATTGATAATGACGATCCCACCAGTTATGACGAAGCAATGCGTGACATTGATTCAGTCAAGTGGCTTGAGGCCATGAAATCCGAAATAGACTCTATGTATCAGAATCAAGTCTGGGACTTGGTAGATGCACCTGAAGGGATAAAACCCATAGGCTGCAAGTGGATTTACAAGCGTAAAACTGATGCAGAAGGCAACATCCAAACCTATAAGGCTAGGTTGGTGGCGAAAGGTTATAGACAAATCCAAGGAATTGACTATGACGAAACCTTCTCGCCTGTTGCAATGATAAAGTCCATTCGAATTTTACTGGCACTAGCTGCACACTTTGATTATGAGATTTGGCAGATGGATGTCAAAACAGCTTTCCTTAATGGGAACCTCGTAGAGGAAGTCTATATGACACAACCTGAGGGGTTTGCATCTAAGGATGATCATAATAAAGTATGCAAGCTTAAACGATCCATTTATGGACTCAAGCAAGCCTCCAGAAGTTGGAATATACGATTTGATGAGACAATCAAAGAATTTGACTTCATCAAAAATGTAGACGAGCCTTGTGTTTACAGGAAAAGTAGTGGGAGTGCTGTTGTATTTCTTGTATTATATGTCGATGACATATTAATCATCGGGAATGATATTCCCATGATGCAAGCCACCAAGCAATGGTTATCTCAGAATTTCTCCATGAAAGATTTGGGAGAAGCAGCCTACATCCTCGGCATTAAGATCTACCGTAATAGATCTAAGAGGTTGTTAGGACTTTCTCAATCTACGTACATAGATAAAGTTTTGAAAAGATTCAAAATGGAAGATTCCAAAAGAGGTAATTTACCTACTTGTCATGGAATCAAATTATCTAAGGAGCAATGTCCACATACTCCTTCAGATAGAGAGCGTATGAGTAGGATCCCTTATGCTTCAGCAATAGGATCGATCATGTACGCCATGCTATGTACAAGACCTGATGTCTCTTATGCTCTTAGCATAACGAGCAGGTATCAGGCAAATCCTGGTGAGCAACACTGGGCAGCTGTCAAAACAATCCTCAAGTATCTGAGAAGAACTAAGGATGTGTTTTTGATATACGGAGATTGTTCTGAGATGAAAGTCATTGGTTACTGTGATGCGAGCTTTCAGACCGATAGGGATGACAGCAGATCGCAAACAGGATATCTGTTTACTTTGAATGGCGGTGCTGTCAGTTGGAAAAGCTCAAAGCAGTCAACTACAGCGGACTCCACCACTGAAGCCGAGTATATTGCAGCATCTGAGGCAACTAAAGAAGCAGTCTGGATAAAGAAGTTCATCACGGAGCTGGAAGTGCTTCCCGCGATAAAGAATGGCGTCACGATGTACTGTGACAACACGGGCGCCATTGCTCAATCAAAGGAACCAAGGTCCCACCAGAAATCCAAGCATGTACTCAGGCGATTTCATCTCATCAGGGAGATTGTTGAGAGAAAAGAAGTTATTATAGAGAAAATACCCACAGAAGATAATCTTGCAGATTCTCTGACTAAAGGGCTGACTCAACAAAAGCATGATAGGCACACCCGAGAGTATGGTGTCCAGATTCATACTAGTTGGCTATAGTGCAAGTGGGAGATTGTCCCTATACCCAACTTGTGGATGGGCTATATGTACATGTATTTGTAATATTTTCATTAATTAATAAAATGGCAATCTTTATTATACGTGTCTTACATAACTTATATGAATCATCAACACTGTAATAAAGCCCTTGGAGTAATAAGACGATGGCTTCCACGCCTTATGAGAATCATTACTCTTAAATGTTCCTAGTCATAGTTTTGTGAATAATCTGGGCGTTCACAAAGCGGAGAGACTAGCATGATGATATGATCCGCCCTTAAGTGGGGTAGCCGATCTCATAGGCTACTAGCGGAGATCCGTCCGCTTGGTGTATCACATGGATGCATGAGTTGCTCGTGTCCATCGAACTGACCGCCGAAAGTTTTCATATGGAGTGTTTATCCCATGTGTCTGTGAGAACTTTCATGTATCGATTATATGACTAGTCCTTAGACTTGAGGTCTTTACAATCTTATGTGTGGATCAAATAACTTTGACATTCTCCTTCCCCGGTTCAAAAGATCCGGTCATAAGGGTATGATTGGGTCATTTGTTGAAACACATGAAGTTTGTAAAGATACAACAGAGAATCGCCACTCTCTCGGATAATATTTTCTTATAAGAGTAGTATTCCAGTTCGCGGGTTGATATGTGTGATCAGTGCTTGAGACTGTGGCCACAGCGGAAGAATCATGTGAGATTCTTGGGTTAGCACGATTCATGACACTATCAACATCATACCTTTGACCATATGGGTAGACACTTTTCGTACCCTAGGTCAATAGGTGGGGATACAGTGAGGCGATGGACCGTATCATATGTAAATCGCATACAGAATGGGTATATATATCTTTCCTTCTCATTTGGGGGCCTTGGCATGTTGCTAGATGTCAACCTTGGTCATTGAAATCGAACGACCATCTGATCGGAGGATAATTTATGTTCGATTAAATTATCACGATTCATTTCATGTCCAACTTGAGGGGAACCCAAAAGGTCACACACAACAAAGTCGAAATCAATGGTTAACAGTGCACAGTACAAATATAACAGCATATATGATTGCTGTAGGAATTGTTCATAAATGGTTCAATGTGTTTAATTATTGAACAGATCATTTATGAGGTTCCATAGTGGCTTAGGGATTGGTGAATGACGATAGGGGCACTTTGGGAATTGGAATTAAAAAAAAATTACTATTCCGTGAATAATAATTTTTTTTTATTTGTTTTGAATTCCAATTCGGCCCAAACTCTTATTAGGGTTTTATAATCTCATTAAACCACTAAATTAAGATCCAATGGCTAAGATTAAATTAGCTTTTATCCCACATCGGATTCTTAATTAATTTTGTTGTCTTTGGAGCACTATATAAACCCAAAGAATTCTTCACAAATTTTTACACCACAACCTTTCATATCTTGGGTTTATATAAGTGAGCAACTCTAAAGTTTAAGAGTAAGCCACTGATTTTGAGGATCCTTAAGTCTAATTGACTAGAGGAACCTCGAGTTAAAAGTTTTGAGGTATTTGCCTAGGCTAGCACCAAGGGCAAAATACCCGTGCACTCAAGGCGTAGTCTTGCCGTTGAGTTTTGGCTTTGGTGTGTGCATCTTTGGAGGCCACACACTTGGGTGGCTCTTTGGAACGTGGAAGAGCTTGCTGAGTTCGAGAAAAGCTTGTAGATTGGAGGGAGGACTGGAGGAGTCTTCGGTTCAAGTAAGTCTTTTTCTTTCTTTATTTTATTTAGAGTTCTTATGATAGTTAGCATGTTTAGGTTTATGTTCTTTGCATGTTTTATGAGTTTTATGCTTAGAATATATAGTAACATGCCTAGGCTTGTAGAATAATCAAAACAAATGGGTCTTGGGCAAAGGGAAAGCGGACATAATAATTTTGATTTTCCGCTGCGCACTCGCGGCCGCTTCCCAACAGTAGATGCAATAGGCTAATCCATGTGACTGGTCACTGGATGATGCCAATAACATCCTGAGTCTCTTGGACGAACTAATGATGCTTTCTGGGAATATAGGGAAAGAGAACTTGAGGTGACTGGTTCCCGATTCATGTTTCCACACCGACAAAGAAACGACTTATTTAATTTTCGCAAATAATAAGGGTACATATTTAGTTTGATTAAATGGAACATGAACGGAAATCTTCCAATCCAGATATTGTTGCCGAAATAAATACAAAAGCGGACATTGCTACAACAGCTGAGCAGCAAAAGAAGTATTTTGGATCTATATATCCTAATTGATTAGGGTGAAGTTCTGTTAGCAGCTGAGCTGGCTACAGCACGGCTAAGGAACCGTGGTCCTCATCAACGATCCAAGTATTTCTTCAATTATTTCATCTGATTCGTAGATCATACATCATTGCGATGTGATGATCGAATAAATCGCATCAGATGATAACCTTGTAAATCCGCTGACGAAGCTGTTTCTCAACAGAAGTTTGAGCGACCCATACATAGTTCAGGTTTAGGACAATTGTAGATTGTTGGACAATTATGACCCATAGCATCACTATTGTACAGAACATGGTGTTGTTGTACAAATTAACTATGTGACAAATGAAATTGCTCTTTTATCATTTGTAATTGGATTACCGGGATATATAAATGATAAAAATCCATATGATTAGTACCAGATTAATAAGATATGAGACAGTATTAATCCACACAAGGTTTAATCATTAAATATCCCTAGTCGTAGTATTATCGAGACTGGACATCGATAATACGAAATAGACTAGTATTGCACTTGTGCGCGTTATGGAAGCGTAACGGCATAGTTCTCATATATTTAAGTATTAGATACTTATGCAAGTGTATATGAGGTTGTGTTTGCCGATGGTACGGAAACAGCTTCGCTCTGGATAGACCCCTCGGAATCCCAGGTAGTGTGACTATGTGTCTATGGGAATCCGAATCAGGGTAGGTGTATTTGGTCTTAACTTGAGACTTGCATCGCTAATACTTGCGACAATCAGTATACTTTGGTTTTGGTCATCCGGGGTTTAAACAGGTTCTGTGTACGCCTTTTCTGGGTATACTGAGAATCATAGTGTATTGGGTGTGATGTCAAAATGGAAGTATCAGTTCAGTCATATGGAGATGATGATCACGCAGGGGTACAGAACTGGTACTCTCTAATATGCTGCAGCTATCGGGATAATATGACAAGGTCATGATTATCCGATTAAAGAGACTAGTTGCTAGTGATCCGATATGTGCTTCGTACGGGGCAGACACAATTCCAGTCCCAGGCCTAGCATGTGAAATCAGATACTGGATCGTAATACGCAATACTACGTATACTACGCCTGACAAAGATTACATATTCCTTAAAAGAATATTTTTGGAGAATTGGGTAGACACGATGCTTTGCTAGAAGCCAACCATGTCTTGTAAATCGGTAAGAACGTGGTACGAGGTACGCACCTATTCGGATAGTCCGACGACCGTATTTACTGCAACATATCCAGGGATCTCATGGGTTGCTTCCCAAAGATTCACCGATGACGTTTGACTCGAACAGAATTAATCTGGGATTAATTATGAGAGAGAGAAAATTAATCTAGGATTAATTGCGGAAAGAATTATCTGGGATAAAATTCAAATAGTAGAGAGAGAACGATTAATTTGGAATTAATCGATTAAATAATATATTCGATATATTAAATGAAATTTGATTTCATAACGGAATTAAAATTGGATTTTAATTCGGCGAACGAATTAATTTAGAATTAATTCGTGAGCGACTTTCGTAATAATTTTGCGAGGCATTATTATTTAATTAAATTTGATTTAATTAGGTCGCAACGGAAAATTCGTTAATTCGGAATTAACGAACCCGAGCCCGACCGAAGTTTCGCGTTGAAATTGTTCGACTTAAATCGGAATTTGCAAGTGGTGGGACCCACTTGACTTACATCACACTTTTGACTTGTGATACAAATTATTATTTGTATACCCAATTGTGGGACACAGAAACTGGACGACGCATGATGTTCCAGGCTCACGGCCTAGTTGGGAGTACGGAGTAGCCACGGGGACTAAACCGGAGAATAATGTAGTCACCACCCAGTATGAACCGGGAAAATGAGATTTAAGGCCGCACTCACCCCTCGCAAGGGAAGACTCAAACCGTTGGGTTCGGAATGGTCCCTTACTTATGTCACTTGTAATGAAAGGATTTATGTAATAATTTAATCAAGTTTAAGTAACACTTATTTCCAAGAGTATCATGCTTCTAAATTCACATGTACAAGATAAACTTACACCTAAATTTACATATATTTCAGATCTAAGATTGCATGCTTGAAAGTACATCAAAGTAGCAATAACAACACAACTTCATTGGCATATTATATTCACGAAAGACACAGCACACACACTGACCACACAAGCACTACCGTCCATTCAGAATCGGCTACGGAATTTATGTCTGGATTTCCATCCGATATACACAAGAAATAATACTCAAATGCTATCATGACATAGATATATGAATTGTAATACGATACGTTGAGCCAAGACGAAGGTAAATGATGTAACCAATGGGATAAACATGCTTTTCACTATGATGAGTACAAAGATAAGAATGACTATATGGGATTTCATAATACAACGAGTCCTCCAAACTAGTCTGTCACAATGAGCTACGG
Source organism: Zanthoxylum bungeanum (assembly GCA_019454045.1). Lineage (NCBI taxonomy): Eukaryota > Viridiplantae > Streptophyta > Magnoliopsida > Sapindales > Rutaceae > Zanthoxylum > Zanthoxylum bungeanum. The sequence goes on from SKCR01034639.1 coordinate 46,532, forward strand.
ATAATGATTATCTTGGTGCCTTCATAGCTTTTCCTTCTAGAAAGGTAGTGAATGAAGGAAGACACCAAACCATCACCTAGCCTTAATAATGCCTTCGATTAAACCCCTTTCAACCCACTATAGACACGGTTAACTAAAGCACAAATCATAATCATTACAAGACATTATTTCGGGGCCGATTCTCTATCCCAGTGGAGTCTCCAGACTGTAGGACACAGAACTTTACGACGATGTTCTAGGCTCGCGGCCTAGTTGGGAGTACGAAATAACATGGAGTCGCCACCCAGTGTGAACTGGGACAAAGATTTAAGGCTGCACTCACCTCTCGCAAGGGAAGACCTCAAACCGTTGGGTTCGAAATGGTCTCTTACTTATGTCACTTGTAATGATGTGATTTGTGCAATAAACTAACCGAATCTATTCAACATTCATGCGCAAGGGTAATCTACGTCTAGTATGCATTCATCAAAATAACTCCTAATCTAAGTTTGCAGGCTTGAAAGTAAGTCTTTAAACTGAAAACACACAATATCACATAATGAGCACATTGAACCATTAAACAAAAATAAACAAATAACCATTTAAACATAAATGTAAACTAAACAAAATACCATGCATAAAACAACATAATCATGCTTGAAAATAAACAATAAACTAGACTACATCATGCTTTAAATAATAACTAAATAATCTACGAACTACATCATGCTCAAACACAAGTTTGGATGAGACGAAATATGTGTCTCTTAAGTGGTACGTGGCGTTGTATCCCGAGTACAAACCGTACTATCGTCCATTCGGATTCGGCTACAGAATTTACGTTCGGGTTTCCATCCTATATACCACAAAAGGGAACACATATTCCGCTCATCCAACAATCACATCATGCTTTAAACGACTCTCATGCGATAATATATTAAAATAAATAAAAGAAACGAAAGATAATAAGTAAAAAGGGTGCCCTCAGGTCTAACCTCTTTTGTCGTCTCTCGAAAGTGCGTTACACGTCCGTTGGAAATGTGGATGATCCGTAACTCTTTTGATTCACCAACTCAATGTTTTTCCTCGCTGTTTCGCTGTTTGGGCTGCTGTTTTCACTTCGTTTCGCTGCTGTTTTTGTTGTATTTTCTGGTTATTGTTTTAAGGCAAATCGGGGATTGTTTTGGCGGTTTTGGAGGTGTGTTAGGAGGCAGTTTTCGTCACAATTGGGGCAGTTTTCGGATGATTTTTCAGTGCAGTTTCTGAGCAATTCAGGGTCCAAGGTGCGGCAGTTTTGGGTCCAAGGTGCGGCAGTTTTGGAGGGGGCTGTTAAAGGTCTTGGTCTTCAGCTCGTGTGAAGGCAGGGGGCGTTGTTGCGTAAAAGGCAGCTGGCCTGTTCGTGGGGCAAAGGCTGAGTGGTTGGCGAGAGAGTGTGTTAGTGGGGTAAATTTGCGGCAGTTTTTGTGTGTGCAGTGGGTGCAAAATCGTGCAGGGCAGTGAGGGATTATGACGAGTTGAGAGGGGGGTAACATGGACAAAGGCAAGGTCGGTGCGCTGAAGGAATTAAAGGCGTGAAGGGCTGCTACGTTGGGTGCTAGGGGCTGCTACGTTGGATGAGGTTGAGGGGCGAGGCTTGGCTAATGGCATGGAGGGTTTGTTTGTTTATTGTGAGTGGGTTTGTGAAGACAGATGGCGTGGTGCATGGGGGGTTTCAACGTTAGTGGGCCAAGGTTTACGTGAGAGAGAGTGAAGTTTGAGATGATGAGGGTTTGCTTTGGGCGTGTCTCGGCTGGTTTAGTGCGTGTGAGGTTGAGGGTTACGTGATGAGGGGCTGTTGCATGAGTTGAGGCCGTGGGGTATTTGCGTGAACAAAGGCAAGGTCGGGAGTATTTTCGTGTGGAGAGGGGAGAGAAGGGCAGGTTTATGGTTATTATTTTTGTGTTTTTTGTGTGAATCTGTCCCGGCCTGATAAAGGGGGTGGATGCCTCTTTTTATAGGCAAAGGGATGGAGGCTTACCTTATTTGAGAAGGAGAATGATTTTGTGTTTTAATTGGATATCTTTTTAATTAGTATTTGATAAGAAAAAATCTTTTAATTAGGGAAGTATTTTAAGTGAATTAGGAAAGCTTTTGATGAGATTTTATTTGATTTTTTAAATTTTGGTATGTGATTTTTTTAATTTGGGAAGGTGATTTAATTTAATTTAATTTAATTTAATTGGTTTTAATTGGTTTTAATTTAATTGGATTTAATTTAATTGGATTTGATTTTAATTTAATTTCAATTTAATTGGTTTTAATTTAATTTTTGACATGTGTTTTAAATGTTTTAATTGTGATTTAAAGGGCTTGGTGTGTGGTTTAGGGATATGTGGGCATGGTTTGTGTCTTACGGGGGTTTGGGCCAATGGTGTGCTTTGAAACAGAGGTCCAACAAGCGAGTCCGAAGCTAATCCAATGAGTTAAACCCAACCAAGTGTCAATTCTTGACCTTTTCCCTTCCGACGTCCGTTTCCCGCGGCTTTCACAATCAAAGAGGTAGTGTCTCCATACGAGACTCATCATCGGGACTTATATGTAAAAATGCAGTGCCTACACTCAGCCATGAGAACCTGATTGTAACCTGAAAATCCATCTGCAAATGAATACATGGCAGATAAAGCTGTACTATCAACCAGAACATCTATATACGGCAGAGGAAAATCATCTTTTGGACAAGCCTTGTTGAGATCTCTGTAGTCTACACACATTCTGACCTTCCCGTCTTTCTTTGGCACCGGCACTGTATTAGCCAACCACTCAGGATACTTTACTACTTCCAGGAACCCCACATCTATCTGTTTCTTAACCTCATCTTTGACTTTCTCAGCCATTCTGGTCTCATCCGTCGGAGTTTCTGTTTTATTGGCCTCATATTTGGATAAGTTGGTATTGTGTACTGGGCAATGTTTTTGTCTACCCCAGGCATGTCCTCATAGGACCAAGCAAACACTTTGGCATATCTGACCCCACTTCTTCTAGTTTCCCCCTCTCTTCGGAGGTTACTTCACTTGCAATCAGGATTTCCTTGGGGTTCTCAAGTGTACCCAAGTTAAATGCAGTAGTTCTGGCTGAACTGATGTCAAATATGCTTGATTCGTGCAGAGTAAATGGAAATGACTCAGGCAAGTAAGCAAAAGAAATGTCTTTATTATTGGATAATGCGGAAGTACATTCAAACAAATCAGGAAGGTAAATGTCTTCATGATCTATAGACACTTCTTCATCTGCAATCAGGTCTTCCTCAGACTTTTCGCCCTCTCCCAGAGTCAGGCTCTCCAACTTCATTAGTTCTTCATCCCAATTCTCTTCTTCTTTCTTCACAATTTCTTCAACTATCAGCTTCTTACCCAACATATCCTGGAAGATCTCAAACCCATGTACCACAATTCCATTAACTTCCACAGGTTCAGGCTCCCTTGATATCCTGAAGCTTTCACAAAACACTCCATCAGTTTCAGGCCCTTTTTTCTTCATCAGATTTGTACCCCAAACCTTTCTGAGTAGTCTGTCCTCTGAAATCTAGCAATTTTGAACCTTCACCGGCTCAAACTTCATTTTTTTCATGATCCTAGCCACCATAGGATCCACCCATTCCTCAAAAGTAGCTGACACCTGAAACCTCGTGAAAGATTATATCTCCAAGGCAGCCACGGCATTATCTACCTCAGCCCGGATAGTAACAACTTCTCCCTCATACGGGAACTTGATCATCTGATGTAATGTGGAAGGCACGCCCCTAAGTTTGTGAAACCAAGGCCTTCCCAACAATAAGGCAAAAGTGGCTGGGATGTCCAGCACTGTAAACTCAACTTCATCTTCAATAGGGCCTACCTTGACCATAGCCACAAAAGTACCCTAGACTCTCATTTTGCTGTCATCATAAGCCTTAATAGTCATGCTGGAGGGGTCCAAGTCTGTTGCTTTCATACCCAATCTCGCCAGAATTTTCAGCGGGCACACATTGATGGACGAGCCGTCATCCACCATCACACATGAAGTTCTCTTGCCCCTCACTTCGGCCCTGATAAATAGAGGCCTATTATGATTTCTCCCCTCCGCCGGGAGTTTATCCTCAGAAAAAGATATCTGCAAAGCTTCTTTCTGAACTGACCCAACAAACATTGCAGGGTTGGCATCTTCTGATACCACAATCTTACTCAAGGCCTCAACCATGGCCTGCCTATGCTCCCGGGATGCACATAACAGTTCCCAGATACTCACTTGTGCTCTAGTCTTCCTCAATTGCCTCAGCACTACATCCCCATCAGTATTTTCTGCAGTCTCAACCACTTCTCTACCATCTGTCAAAACTTCCTTACCCTTTTCTGCCATATCATTGTAAAAACGACCGTTGCGCGTCATTCCCCTTACTTCTTCCTCATCACTGCTAGAGAAATCAAGCCAAAAGTTTTTCCCCTGCTCAGTCTCATCTTCACTAGTACTATCCCAGATTCCCAGGCAAAAGGCTTGAGGGTGAAAGGATTTTAGGACAAGGTCTTCTGGGAGGCCAGAATTGATCATATAGGCTGGTGTGGTACGACACGGTAGTTGGGTAAGGGGTTTCTATGTGTGTCAGGCTGTTCTGTTTCTGGGTCAAGTATTTTCTTGGAGTCTATCAGGTCTTGGATTTCATGGCGGAGTCGGGCGCAGTTGTCGGTGTCATGGCCCTTTTGTTGGTGAAAGTGACAGTAAATGATTAGGTTATAATGTGATGGTGGGGGATTGGGTAATGGTTTGGCTTCTAGGGGTGACAGAAGTATTTGTCTCTTCAACTTCTCCAATACTTTGGACAAGGGCCTACCCAAGTTGGAGAATCTCCGGTTCCAGATAGCGGCAATCTCAGCAGAAACGGGCTTTGTTCCCGATGTCCCCCCAATGGGCCTCCTATTCAGACCATAAAATTTTCTGTTTTCGGCCTCTTCTTCCTCAATATCCATGACCGTTTCCCTCAACTGCCGAAAATCAGTAATCATGGAGGTCATCATCCTTAGCTTCCCATAGATGGAGGGCTTGGTGCCCTTGATGATCATTTTAATCTGGTCCTTCTCCGAGGGCCTAGTTTGCATTTTCAACAACTGACCCCTCCACCGATCCACATACTCCTTAAAACTCTCCTCTGATTTCTGCTTAACATTCTCCAGATCACGGAGTGACAGATCGATCTCTAGGTCAGTGACATACTGCTTCAGGAAAGCATCAGCCAACTCCCTCCAATCTTCCTTCACTTTCTTCTCGAAACTGTGGCACCACACCTCGGGAGCTCCCTCGAGCGACATTCCAAACATTTTCTGCACTTGGCGCTGAGATAAGCCAACTGAACTCATGACTGATACAAACTGTCGGAGATGCACCCTTGGATCCCCATTCCCGTTAAACTTAGCCATATCAGGCATCTTGAACTGTGCCGACAACTGTTCCTTGAAAGTCAGTGTGTCATAATCCAGTAATCTTCATTCTTACCCCTCATCTTGCGGGTAACTGACTCAACCTGATCCCGAAGTTTCTGTAACTCTACCTGAGACCCAGATACTCTGCCTGTTGCATACTCTGCCATATCATCATCAAAAGTGGGGATATCATCCCCCAACCCATTCGGAGGCTCCTCACGCCTCACATTCTCAGAATTTCCCCCAGCACGAGGCACAACCATACCAGCCATAGCAGTAGTCAAGGCTTGCAACTGTTCAGTAATCTTGGCGAGACCGTTCTCTAACTGATCCATACGGGATACCTCATTACCGGATTCACTCATGACTGTTACTGTTCTTTTAATGAGCCTTGTTCATTCTCTAACCCAAACGGTATCTATGATGTCTTTTTTGAGACATATAAGGTGTTAACATGACATATGTATGTATGAGGTGCATGAGATGCATGTAATATATATAACATACTAAATCAACTAAAATTTTCAAACAAATCGGCCCGTTATCATTTTAGAAGCTTTTTACGCTAACTGTCATAGGAGTGAACTCGTCCCAGTTTAAATGGCCCAACGAGTACACATCTCATGGCAAGGAGCCCAACTAATTCCAAATGGTAATGTTCCGAACACAATCACAAAGTGGCCCATCAATCACTTAGAAGCCTTTGGCCCAATCGTCATAAAATACGTTCTTGTCCCAGTTTAAATGGCCCAACAAGCCCATATCCCATGACAAATGATCCAAATGGATCCAAACGGCGATGTTCCCAAACACAAGCATAAAAGAAAGATAATGCAAACATAAAACAATGATTTCTATAGAATGGCCCATCAACATTTCAGAAGCTTTTGGTCTAATGGTCATAAGGTACGAATCTCGCCCCAGTTTAAATGGCCCAGCAAGTTCGCATTTCTGACAATAGTCCAACTGCATCCAAATGAGGATGGTCCACAAGCACATATTCAAGGAAATAATTGTTACTTTAACCATACAAACCCGGTCTATGGGTGGGTTCGCAAGAGTGTAGACAAAGGCTTTCACCGGCGAAGGATGGCCCACAACTAGGTCTCCCCAATCAAGGGTTCTAGCGACCAAGTGAGCGCACCATTTTTTATACACTAAAGTACGTGCCAATGAGCTATGGTGTGTGACTGACTGTCAAATGGATTTCCCGTTGTAGATTCCCCAGAGGGAGGGTGGAGCGAGGCTCTCTTAAGTATACTAGCCTCTTAGGCTCTTATCGCTTGGTGACATGAATAAACAACGAGTCCTCCAAATTAGTCCATCACAATAGGCTAAGGGTAGATGGCCATATAGGTGCCTTCACAGCTTTTCCTTCTAGGAAGGTAGTGAATGAAGAAAGACACCAAACCATTACCTAGCCTCAAGATGCCCTTGATTAAACCCTCATTTTATCCACTATAGACACGGTCAATTAGAACATAAATCCAAACATTACAAGACAATATTTCGGGGCCGATTCTCTATCCCCAGTGGATTCGCCAGACTGTGGGACACAGAAACTGGACGACGCATGTTGTTCCAGGCTCACGGCCTAGTTGGGAGTACGGAGTAGCCACGAGGGACTAAACCGGAGAATAATGGAGTCGCCACCCGGTGTGAACCAGGAAAATGAGATTTAAGGCCGCACTCACCCTTCGCAAGGGAAGACCTCAAACCATTGGGTTCAGAATGGTCCCTTACTTATGTCACTTGTAATGAAAGGATTTATGTAATAATTTAATCAAGTTTAAATAACACTTATTTCCAAGAGTATCATGCTTCTAAATTCACATGTACAAGATAAAACTTACATCTAAATTTACATATATTTCACATCTAAGATTGCATGCTTGAAAGTACATCAAAGTAGCAACGAACATACAACTTCATTGGCATATTATATTCACGAAAGACACAGGCACACACACTGACCACACAAGCACACATATGAGCACTTTTCCAAGTGGTACGTGGAATTGTATCCCAAGTACAGACCGCACTACCGTCCATTCGGAATCGGCTACAGAATTTATGTCTGGTTTCCATCCGATATACCACAAGAAATAATACTCAAATGCTATCAGGACATAGATATATGAATTGAAATACGATACGTTGAGCCAAGACGAAGGTAAATGATGTAACCAATGGGATAAACATGCTTTTCACTATGATGCGTACAAAGATAAGAATGACTATATGGAATTTCATAATACATGCATGAATGGTATAGTTGGCTTTATGTGAGAGTTTTGAGTGTGTGCGTGAGTGCAAGGGGCTGTCGCATGAAGGGTTCAGTTTAGGGTTTTATGAGGCAGTGAAGTGGCGGAGGGTTCTTGTGGCTGTGTGGTGTTGAGGGCAGTTTGGCGTGAGCTAGGACTGGTGATTTAGGCTGCTGCCGAGAGGGGGCTAGGGCTGTGATCTGCGTGTGTTTAGTGTGAAGAGGGAATATGGCAGTTAAGGTTGGCTGATTTGTGGCGTGGCTATGCGTGAGGCGTGAAGGGCTGTGAACGTGCATTAAGGTGTGGGCTGGTGTGATGTGTTCTTTGTGCGAAAGAGTGAGGGCTGCTCACGTGGGGAATTATGGCCGTGTTTAGGTGCGTGGGGGCGAGCTGTGTGTTTCGGCTTTGGCTGCTGTGAGCCACTTTGGCGTGAGGTGTGTGAGTGGCTTTCGGTTTATGTGTGAACTGTGTTTTTTTTTTAGGGAGAGAAGGCAGCCGTGATGTCAATGTGCTTAAGGGTTTTATGGGTTATTTGTTGGCTAGTTAGTGGCTGAAGCAAGGGCTGAGAATATGGGTATACCAATGACAATAGGTCGAGCCAAGACAGGGATAGATGATGCAATCAATAGATGAAAGACACGTCAAATATCGTGGTAAAGGTAGCCTTTTTAGGCTTTTCTTCCCCCAAATGGAGAACCTTTTAATCCAACACAATAAGCCCATGCGCCTTTCGTTACAATGCATACAAAGATAAAGATAACTATATGAAATTTTGTTTACCCGATTGAACACATCTTACATTCAACCGAGCATATATCAACCGGCGCGGCAAAGTATCATGGTAAAGGATTTTAACCCCTCCAAATAGGGGACCTTTAATCCGACTTACTAAGCCCATGCGCTCGATCGTATCATGCATACAAAAAATAAAGACAATCATATCAAACTTAGTATGTCTGATTGAACATATCTTATATCCAACCGAACACACATCAACCGGCGCGGCAAAGCAATGTGGTAAAGGATTTTAACCCCTCCAAATAGGGAACCTTTAATCCGACTTACTAAGCCCATGCGCTCGATTGTATCATATATACAAAAATAAAGGCAATCACATCAAACTTAGTATGCCCGATTGAATATATCTTATATCCAACCGAACACACATCAACCGGCGCGGCAAAGCATTATGGTAAAGGATTTTAACCCCTCCAAATAGGAGACCTTTAATCCGACTTACTAAGCCCATGCGCTCGATTGTATCATGCATACAAATAATGTGCGGAATTCAAATGACGAAAAATAAATAAATCAAAGCAATATAAAACAAAAGAAAGTGTCGTTTACTCAAGCGGGACGTGGAGTTGTATCCCGAGTACAGATCATACTACCGTCCATTCAGAATCGGCTATGAAATTTATGTCCGGGTTTCCATCCGATATACCGCGAGAGTTGACACATCTCTCATTTTATTCCAAAGCCACAACATACAATATCTCATAATCCATGCATATTTATCTACTCAAGGGCCACAACATGCATTTCAACATAACAATCATGCAAGCAATACTCAATACAAATAAAACAGAAAACGAATGTGGAAAATACCCTCAGGTCTAACCTTTTATGTCGACTTTCGAACTCACGTTTCAAGGCCGTCGGAAGGGCTATCACACCGCAACTTTTCTGGTTCACTGGTTTGCGTTTTACCTTGCTGTTTCACTGCTCAAGCTACTGTTTTGACTCTGTTTTGCTGTTGTTTCCTCGCAGTTTCGCTGTCGTATTATTGGTCACTGTTTCAGATGTATAGGGGACTATTTTGGGTGTTTTTAAGGGGTTTTAAGTGCAGTTTTTGTGTGATTATTTAAGGGTTATAAGTGCAGTTTTTGTGTTACTGGTTTAGGGATTTTAGGGACTGTTTTGAGGGCTAATAGGAGTGCAGTTTTTCGGTACTGCAGGGAGGTTTACGGGGCTGGTTTTTCGGTGATATAGGGAGGCTTATGGGGCTGTGTTTTTGACGTGCAAAGGGCTGCTGTATTGGTGTATTTTTCGGTGATGTGAGGGAGGCTTATGGGGCTGTGTTTTTCGGTCAAGTAGGGGAAGGAGATGAAGAGAAATTTGTTATATTTTTTGTGTAATATGCGTGAATGGAGAGCTTGGAGAGGGGGTTGGAAATTCTTTGCTTCTTTATTTCTTGTGATGGGCGTAAACTAGGAGAGGGGAATGCCTTGGAGAGGTGTGGTTTATATAGAGAAAGGCTAGGGCTTCACCTTGTCTCACAAGGAATAAGATTTGGCATTAAAGGGAGGATTTGATTTGGTATCCAACAAGGAAAAGATTAGATTGAGGGGGAACAAATTTGGTTCAAATTAGGAATACAATATATTTGATTGGTTAGGATTAGGCATTTAATTTGTTAGATTAGGAAGTTAATATATTATGTTTTATTTAATTGGTAAATGGTTTAAATATTTTATTTAATTCAAATACATTATCTAATTAATATTTTATTTAATTGGGTGTAATTTAGGGTGATTGGGCGTGTGGGCCTTTGGTTGGTGGGTTTGGTTTGTGTGGACAAGGTGTGTGGGCTTGCGGGGGTTTTGGGTCAAGGCAAAAGGGCTTGCGAGGATTTTGGGCCGAGGTTAGGTGATTTGTGAGTGTTTTGGGCCATGAATAATTTTTAAAACGGAAAACCAACAAGTAACCCGAAGCTAAACCAGTGAACTTAATCCGAATATGAGTCAATTTTTGACTCCTCCCTTCCGACGTCCGTTTCCCGCGGTTTCCGCGACTTAAAAGGTAGTGCCTCCAACTGAGACTCATCATCGGGTTTCACATGCAAAAATGCAATACCTACACCAATGTTTAGCGCGTTATCAAAATATATAAATCCTAAATTCTGATCACTAATCCACCAAAATCTTATAAAATGTATCAAAAATGTAGAAAACATCACTTATTTTGTATCACATACATATCCAATATATGATACATGTTTCAATCGCTAATCCAAGTTTAATATAAATTTAATACATTTTATAATTTTTAGGTGATCAGAATTACAGAATTTGTGTTTTTTAGATAACATCAATCTTTAAATATATTATGGATAATTTTTCTAAAAAATGAAAATATAATAGAATGCATAATGAGAAACTTATGAGATGCAATTAAATTAGAACAATTTTATGGTTCCAACAATCAAACAATTTCAATAATGCAAATTTAGAAATGAAACAAATCAAATCATGCTTAAAAAAAAGCAACTTTAGCTATCATTTTAAAAAAATTGGCAACTGAATTTGGGATTTGTTCATCTTTTAAAAAAAAAAAAAACATTTGCAATTGAGGGAGATACTATTTCAATTTAATTTTTTATTTATATTTAAACATCGAAATCTACTAACTCAATTAAATCAATTCAATAGTATGAGTAATTCTTTGGTGCAACGAATGTATGGTTGACGTAATATCACCAACAAATTAGTAAACGATGTGTATAATTTAATACCTATATTTTTAGTTGTTTTTTTAATATTTTAGTACGCATGATAATAAATTATTGGATTGTTGTAAGGATGACGTGGTATCTCCGTTATATTGTAGATTTTCTCCAATAATAGATATTTAAATTCAGAATATCATTTATTTATGTCAATTCATTTATTATTAGATTACATTAGATTAAAGACCAAAATTTTAATATTTAGATTTAAATAAAAAAAATTTATATTAAAATAGACTCATCCTTATTTGTCAATATTTTTAATTGATTTTAATGATTAGATTTTGAGTGACAAAATTAGGTTAAAATATCCATATTTGACAATTAATAATGTATCTGGTAATTAACTGTGTCCACTGGTACCGCGTATTAGGTTTAGGATACAAATCAGAATCTCTTAGGAGAGAGTACAATTAATTAGCCATTGCATTAAAATAATTAATCTTCCCGTAATTTTTGTTAATTCTGAGCACTTGATGCTTCCACCATTGTTCCTTGACAGCTATAATTAATCTTCCCGTAATTATTGTCAATATCATGCAATTATGGTAACCAATGCCAAAATTAAAAGATCCAAATTTAAGAAAATTAATATCTATTTAATTTAAAAAATCTAAAAAAATCTTACTTTTATCGAATAAAAGAGTCACACAATTTATAAATTTATATAGGATCTCTAAAATCTTAAGGTGATGGTAATACATCACTTATGTAACAATTAATAATATATTATCAGTATATTAAATAATAAAAATTAATTAAATTAATAACAATTTTATTTTTCACTTTTCTTAAAATACTGAAAAATCATTCTTCATCTCATATTAAGTGTCATTTGACTCCCGGTCAAAACCCAATATTATTTCAAGCTCTTATAAATATTACTCCATAAATTATATCATGGTCTCCCAAATGGCAGGTGACAATTTTATTTAACCCAATTTGCATATATTGTACAAGGGAAATGCTAACGAGTGCCCTTAGGGCATTCGTTAAGGATCAATTTTAGGAAAGTTTTTATGGAAAAACGGAAAAAATAATTAATGTTTTGAAAACTTTTTACATTTCCCATAAAAAATGATGTGAAAAGTTTCCAAAAATGGATCTTTAACGAATGCTCTTAGGGCACTCATTAGCATGACCCATTGTATAATTATTAATTAATTAATTATGCATTAAAGAATGACTCGTGAACCCGAGCATGAGCCGAGCCGAGGTTCGCGGTTTCGCTTCCCATTAACCGATGAAGACACTCGAAGTAGCACGTGCAATCACAACAGCCCCTAATACTTGAACTTGAGACTTGACTCACTCACTCACTCACTCACTCTCGCTTTGAACTGAAGAGGTACTATAAAGAGCGCAACACACAAAAGTGTGAAAGCCTCGCTCTCTTTAATTTCTTCCTTCACGGCCTCATCAAAAGTCAAAACCCACCCCTATCAATGGATTTGAGTCAGATCACGCTGGAAATATTTAACAAACTCGAGCAAAAATGGCTTTCGCATTGTGAACCTACTAAGAGAACTCGAATCCTCAGCATCGACGGCGGAGGAACTACCGCCATTGTAGCCGGCGCTGCTCTAATCCACCTCGAGGACCAGATCCGTCTCAAAACCGGCGATCCTCACGCTCAAATCGCCGATTTCTTCGACATCATCGCCGGTACTGGCATTGGTGCTCTCCTCGCCTCCATGCTCGTTTCTGATGACGGCTCCGGCCGTCCTCTCTACACTGCCAGAGACGCCGTCGATTTGATCGCTCATAGGAACTCCGAACTGTTTAAGGTCGGATTCTCTGGATTACTCCGCCGGAACCGTAGATTCTCCGGCAAGAGCATGGATAAGGTTTTGAAAGAAATTTTCAAGAGCGATGACGGTAAGGTCCTGACTTTGAAGGACACGTGTAAGCCTCTGCTTGTTCCTTGCTTTGACTTGAAGAGTTCAGCTCCGTTTGTTTTCTCTCGAACGGACGCATCCGAGTCACCTAGCTTTAACTTCGAGCTTTGGAAAGTATCTCGCGCCACGTCAGCTACTCCCAGCATGTTCAAGCCATTTGATTTGACGTCAGTTGACGGCAAGACCAGTTGCACGGCCGTTGATGGCGGTCTAGTCATGAACAATCCAACAGCAGCAGCGGTTACTCACGTGCTGCATAACAAGCGCGATTTTCCGTCGGTTAACGGCGTCGAGGATCTGCTGGTTCTGTCTTTGGGGAACGGTCCGTTAATGAGTGGATCGTACGAAAGGAAACTCCGTCATAACGGTGAGTGCTCCACGTCATCGGTAGTTGAAATTGCGCTTGATGGAGTCTCGGAAACCGTTGACCAGATGTTGGGGAACGCATTTTGTTGGAACCGTAGTGACTACGTCAGAATTCAGGTTAATTTAGGAAGAAAAATTTTAATTTTAATTTTTAATGAATTATGTTTATTAACGGCGTGAAATGTGCAGGGAAACAGTTTGATGAGCGAGGGAGTGGTGGGAGCGAGAATGGAGGAAGATGTGTTGAAAGAGAGAGGCGTGGAGTCGTTGCCGTTTGGCGGGAAGCGGTTACTGACGGAGACTAACGGCCAGAGGATTGAAAGCTTCGTGCAACGCCTAGTTGCATCCGGCAAGACCAGCTTGCCACCCAGTCCCTGCAAGGAAACCGCCGTTAAACCTCCTTCTAACGGCCGTTAATATTTTTTTGTTTTACTCTTGTATTTTTTTAAGTGGCAAGCCAATCTTGGGTTTTCTTGCTTAACTGTCTCTGTTTTCAAGTTAGTATAAATAGCAGCTAATAATTACAAGTTTATGGCTAATTTTTAGTTAACTAACTAAATAGTGAAAGTGGGTTAATTTATTTAGATGAGTTGTCATTTATCACAATTGTCTTTTAATGGTTTAGCTTGACAGTGACAGATGGCAATGCATGTAATGAGAAAAACACCACTTTAATGCATTTACAAGAATAAGGTTTTGTTCTTTGCTGAGTAAACTTATGTCCTTGCGCATTTAAGCCATAAATTAAATTCCTAAACATTTCAATGCCAAGGAATTTCTTTACTTTCTTTCTTAGCAATGCATGAGATTTTAATAGTGATATTTATATAAAGGATAAAAGAGTGATAAAATTTAATCATAAAAATAAATATTATTTTTCAAATTCTAGGTGCAAATTGAAATTGGAGAAAATATAAAATAAACGCTAAAATTTATACCAAAAGAGTCCTAGTAAAGAAATACCGCATACATTTAGTTTGGAATTTTTGATTCTCACACATTTATGAACATGTAATAACGTATCTTAGACTTAGTGGGTCTCCAACAAAGACTTCATATATTTATGAGGAAATGATATCATTTTTAATTTAGGAAGTGATGTGTAAGGATTTGTTTCAATAATCTTCCTATATATATCATATTTAATATAAAATATGTTGCTGAATTCGAACATATATTTAATATAAGATGGTTAATTTATCAATGTAAGATATTATATAATATGAAAATTATAAATGCATGTTGATTCGGTTATTGTCCAACGCTGACGCATCGGGGATCGACCTGCAAGGCAGGTCGCGGTAGGTCAAGAGGGCAGCGCCCTAGAAAGAAAAATAAAATTCAAAAATAAAATTAACCGAAATAACTGATTTCATGTCCTTTGGTGCAAAGACATGTCCATTATTGCGACAATGAGACCTGAATACGTGGGAAACATTCTGATTTCCATTATCGCGACAATGAGACCTGAATACGCGGGGAGCATTCTGACTCTCATTGTCATGACAATCGAATATTATATATTGTCGCGACAATGAGTCTCTAGTGTGAAAAATGTGACTAAAGGTCATGCCTTTTGGAAGCAATCTCTGATTGCCTATATAGATGACACAATTTTCTTCATATTATATAACAATTCTCTCGTATAAGTTATCAAGTAGAGATTGAATAAAGTGTTTTACATCTCTAAAGTTTTGTTGTATCTTATAGTGAATTTGTCTGCAACCATTATAACACATAGTAGAGGTAAATATTGTTGTAAAAAAGTGTAATACACGCCTCAAAACTAGATTCTCCATTATATTTTATCAACAAAATATTAATATTTTTTTTACTCATATGGATTTTAAATTTATTTCACCATTGGATTCCGTGACGGATAAACCTAAACTTAGAAAGTCCCACAATATGAAGTGTACTCGTTGAACACTTGGGCAACACGTTATGAATAATATAGATTATTCATAATACTTCACTGGATTAAATGAGTTAATTCGAATCGTTTAATCAGTTAAACAAAAATACATGCATAATGGGATTTTGGTCAATTAATAATTAATGTGTATTTGTATTTGATACAAGATTTGATTTGATACATATTAATTAATTATCAAATGACACTTTAACACATCTCATTAATATATGTATTTTTATTTAATATAAATAAAAATACATATATAATAATAATCGTATTAATTATTTAGGTGTTTAAATGTTAAATAGCTAGATAATTAAATTATATTAATATTACATAATTGTTATGCAATATGTTTGATTATTATTGGTTAGATGTGGCATGATTCTTTTAAGCTTAAAGTTTACAAATTGGATTTGTTAACTTAAAGCTTATTATTATTTAATTAGATTAAATTGACCAAATGACCAAAATGCCCCCAAAGTCGGTTTAGGCCTATTTTTTAAGTTAAAAAAATTTATTTTCTCTTTCAAGAAGAGTGCCATGGCTGAACCTCTCATGAAGAAAAACTCCCAAATTTTGTTTGAAGAAACAAGGAAGAAAGTGAAGAAAGTTTAAGGAAATTAGGAGATATTGAGGTAATCTTCAATAATCTTAAACTTAGAAAGCTTGTTTCTTATTCTTGAGCATCTAGAATAGATCTAGGGTTTCTTCCTTTCTTAGTTTTTGAGGCTTTTTGATTTGGAGGATGGATTTGGAGGCTAGATGCATGTGTGAAGCTAGATTGAATAATATTAGTGTAATATTGTTGGACAATTA
>SKCR01034640.1:0-66795 GCA_019454045.1 Zanthoxylum bungeanum
CTCGGGTTCGCTAATTCCTAATTAACGAATTTTCCGTTGCGACGTAATTAAATCAAATTCAATTAAATCATTTTGCCTAGCAAAATTCCTATTCACGTCGCTAACGAATGAATTCTAAATTAACTCGTTTGTCCGAATTAAAACCTAATTTTAATTCCGCGTCGAAATCCAATTTCGTATAGTATATCGAATATATTACTTTATCGATTAATTCTAAATTAATCGTTCTCTCTCTTTAAATAATATTTTATCCCAGATAAAACATCTCCGTAATTAATCCCAGATTAATTTTATCTTTCATCTAATTAATCCCAGATTAATAAAGTGTGAGTTATACGTCATCGGTGAATCTTAGGGAAGCGAACCATGAGATCCCCAGATATGTTGGTAGTAAATCCGGTCGTCGGACTATCCGAACATGTACGTACCTAGTACTACGTTTTTACCAATTTACAAGACATGGTTGGCTTCTAGCAAAGCACCGTGCCTACCCAATTCTCCAGAAATATTCTTACTGGAATATGTGATCTATATCAGGCGTAGTATACGTAGTATTGCGTATTTCGATCCAGTATCGGATTTCTCGTGCAAGGCCTGGGGCTGGAATTGTGTCTGCCCCGTACGAAGCACATATCGGATCTCTGCTAACTAGTCTCTATAATCGGATAATCATGACCTAGTCATATTATCCCGATGACTGCAATACATAAGGGCACAAGTTCTGTATCCTACATGATCATCATCTCCACTACGACTGGAGTGATACTTCCGTCTTGACATCACACCAAATACACTATGATTCTCAATATACCCAGAAGAGGCGTACACAGAACCTGTTAAAGCCCTGGACGACCAAAACCAAAGCATATTGATAGTCGCAAGTATTAGCGGTGCAAGTCTCAGGTTAAGACCAAATACACCTACCCTGATTCGGACTTCCATAGACACATAGTCATACTACCAATGGAATTCTGAGGGGTCTATCCAGAGCGAAGCTGTTTCCGTACCATCGGTAAACACAACCTCCTATTACACTTGCATGAGTATCTTATACCCAAATATATGAGAACTATGTCGTTATGCTCCCACAACGCGCACAATTTTAATACTAGTCTTTTACGCATTATCGATGTCCAATCTCGATAATACTCTGACTAGGGATATTTAATGATTAAACCTTCGTGGATTGATACTGTCTCATAACATCTCAATCTGGAACTAATCATATGGACCTTCTATCATTTATACATCTTGGTAATCTAATTACAAATGATAAAAGAGCAATTTCCTTTATCACATAGTTAATTTGTACAACAACACCATGATCTGTACAAATAGTGATGTTATGGGTCATAATTGTCCAACAATAATAATGTATAATATCTTATTAATATGATTTAATCATATGGACTTTTATCATTATATATATATCCAAGTAATCCAATTACAATAATGATAAAATAGCAATTTCCTTTTGTCACATAGTTAATTTGTACGAAAAACATAATGTTCTTTTACAAATAGTGATGTTATGGGTCATAATTGTCCAACATAAACTAGGAGTCACATTTTATGTTATTGACTTAGATGTCTACTTAATGAGTTTATGAAGGCCAATACCTTCATTATTATAATACTGAAGTAAATGTCATGGGATCCACTTCCTATTATGAAATTAAATATCGAATTTCTATTTTTCGTTGAGAGAGATTATGACATTACGTAAAGTAGTGGGAAGGCACAAATAGATTTAAAATCTGTAATCTTATTAGTGTTTTATATTGATATGAAAATGTTCAGCTAATGTTTGTTATTGCTTTCCAGATATGGCATCCGCAAATCCATTAGCTAGGCTTTTGGATACCAACAAGTTAAAGGAGTTGAGAACTACTTGAGTGGGAAATAAACATCCATCTTGTCTTGAAGTCAGAAATATTGAGCTATGTGACCCTCAATCCATTACCTGTTGACATCAATCCTAACTCTACGTCCGATGAGCTTGACGTTTGACAAATGGAATGACGAAAACCTGAAGGTGAAGTCCTAAATTATAGGATCGATGATCTCTTATTTGCTGCGATAGTACATAGATGTACCAGATGCTTGCACGCTTATGCGTCCTCAAGGAGTTATTTACAATGAATCAGAAGATTGAAATTTATCAGAGGTCTAAGTAGTTTTTCCATGCCTCGCTCAAGAATGGAGGAGCTGTTAATGTTATATTTAGAATATGATCGAGCATATCCGATATTTGGAAGGACATGGCATTACCATACATGAGCTGCTCGGCCAAAATCTGATTCTCTCTTCTCTTCCCGGTACATATAGTGGCTTTGTGTTGAATTTTCACATGCATTCGATGAAAGCCACATATGAGGACCTTCATTACATGTTACACATGGCGGAACAAGACTTGACGAAAGGCAACTTAAGTTTGTATCTCCATGGTGGAGCGAGTGCTTACTCGACTTCTGAGAAGTCAAAGAATGTACAAAAAGCCAGAAGAAGATTGTAAAGAAAAACTCCAAGAAACCAAAGAAATCTAAATCTGCAAACCGAATGTGGCTTGTGACGAATGTCTACATTGTAAGAAGTCAGAGCATTGGAAACGAGATATCCCAGAACTCAAAAGACACTCATGACCCTCTTGTATGCTTTCTATTTTTCCTATTATTAATATCTTTTTGGCCGTAGATGCAAATAGTGGTTGGTGTTGGGGTTTTATCAGGGCGGCGCAGCGGAAGAAACACGGTTCGAGCGAAATCGTAGTTTAAAATTTTTAAACTTACGAATAAATTATTCAATATCCAAATAATTCATTCATATTTCACCTAAACTTATTTATTCGATATCATATAACAACATAAATAATATAGAAACACCGCGAAACTTTTGCAAATCGTTTTTCCATAAAATAGCATAAAACGTGTTTCCGGCCGAACTGACCGACCAATGCACATGGGGACTACCCAGGTCAGCTCCAAAAATATTTGGACAGTTCGTGGGCTGCCCGAACAGTGACCAGTTCACTACTTGGGCAGCTGTTACCCGGTAACGCCGTTTTTCATTATTTTCGCGTATTTTCACTCCGAAATAATTTCCGATAATTATTTTTCTTGGACAATTAAAATAAAATTATTTATTTTAATTACCAAATACTTAAAAACTGAAATTTTACCCAAGAAATCATATTTCATGAAAATTACCGTTTGACCCCTAAACTTTGCATTTTGTTCTTTTTAGTCCTCAAATTGTCAAATACAATTTTGGATGATTCCAAATCAGTTCTAAAATAATTTTCAACATGTCCAAAACATCAAAATATAAATTGCAACAAGATCCCCACTAAAAGATAAAATTACCGAGAACCCCTTAAGGTTTTCCAATTTTATGATTTAGTCCAATCTTGTTCAAAAAAAGTCAAGATCAAATCCAATCAATCCCAAATTTGATATGCATCATATACACACCATAATATATCACATATATGAAAAGTCCCAAAATTGAAATAGGTTAAGAACCCTAATTTCTCAAATTACTCCAATTGATCAATTTCCACTAAATTGAATAAATTCAATACTTTAATACACCAAACAAGTCTCACCTCTTGAAATAACTCAAGAATAATTATAGGTCATAAATGAGTGACCTTAGAACTCTAGAATGGCAACTTGATTACTAATTAATCAAAAGAATGCTTAATAACTAATTATAAGCATATTTTGTTAATAAACATGCAAACATCTTTCCAACAAGTCTCAAACCAATTTAATTACATAACTAAAGAGTAGAGAAAATTCTAAGCAACACATGTTGAAGCTTAGAAACATGGAAATATTTTTCTAGTTGAAGAAAGTTGGAAAATAGTTACAAAATCAAATTTTCCATAAGCTTTTTCCTTTGTTCTTTAAGTTTTTTCTCTCAAACTTTACTTGTAATTTTATTTGGTAACTTGTGTTCATTTAAGAAAATGAAACAAAAAAAATCTTTTATATTTTCCTTAAATGGGCGTGAATGAGTAGGAAACAAATACAAGATTTTAATTTCAATTTCAATTACTAAGTTACTTGTTCCATTTGGTAACTATTATCAAAAAGTAAATCACAAGTGAACCAACCAAAACATGCAATTTCCTAACCTTAATCATGGTAAAAGATATTTATAAAACAATTACTTTAATCATTTAACATTTAAATAATTAAATAATTAAATACAAATATCTTAAATATATGTATAATATTTACATTAAATATCTCAAATACATATATTAATGATATATGTCAAATAACATAATTTGAAAATTAATTAATGTGTATTTAATAATATCAAATATTAAATACAAATACACATTAATTAGGAAATGACCATTAGGTCCATGTGCTTGTATTTTTCGTTTAACGGTTAAACGATTTATAAATAATCTCTATTATTCATAAATATTGCCCTAGTGCTCTACGAGTATATTTCATTAGTGAGACTCTCTAGATTCAGACATATCCGTCACGAAATCCAATTTCGTGTCCATAATTCAACCACCCGTAAATTATGACGATCACGGATAAACTGGCTGAATCATACAGGTCGATGTCATTGCATACGTATAATCCCTCTATCACAGATATCCGGATTATTCCAAAGATATAGATATAAACGTCAAATCTCTATAGGTATAATCATGTCGACGTATCCATTAACAATCTTCTAAATAACACTCGGAACTTACTTTCGAAGTATACCACGGTCATGGATTTAACAGATTGCTAATCATATAATGGACACATATTCCATGTACACAGGACTGACGGATCCTATCTTGATACACACAGGATATCATGAGCATGAGTCCACACCCAACGAACAGACGGAGGTATGATCTTAATAGATCGGTGACGTGGCTGCCATCTAAGTGTGGAGAATAAGTCATATATCCACAGTGGTATCTCAAGTCAAAGAATCACTATGCTACTCAACCCGAGAAGATTCCTATTGACGTTGGTATACCATCTATTAGGTAATCTTCGGTGAGTCGTTCAGTGTTTATCAAATAAACACATACACGTCTATACGAGTCTCCCAAGACTCATGGTTCATTGGGATAAACCATCGGACCAAGTCACGATATACGACATGTACTGGTCTCAGCGGATTTTTACTAACCGACCTGTGCTAGTAAATCTTGACCATGAACTTTATTTGATAATATATATCTAGTAGTGACACTTCCCAATGTCAATTACAAACTACGTTGTAATTGTGCATTATATTATATTATCGGGTCTTTGTCTAATATATATATCACTAAACATGATTTAGTTTCAATCTAATGAATTAGATCGAATATATATAATAAAAGACAAGAGGTGCAACCATAAATAAGTAATATTATGGAAAAAAAGGTATTGCTCGTATTCATGGATCAGAAATGAATACGATCCGGATTGGCGCTCCAAGCACCAGCACTAACAGTTGGGTGTTATAAACCAAAAGTCCTATTCATATTTTCAATTCATTGTAGGAAATGAGGGTGAAAAGAAGGCTTGAACATAGGATGATCCAACTTAGAGTTGACAATGGCGATGTAACATCCCTCTCTAGAGATGCTACTGGTAGGGAATAGACTTACCTATCCCTTTGAGCCTCTAACTTTCAGACTGTGATCATTACCACTAATCCATCTCAATATAAGCTCATATACAAGGGCCATTGCCCAAATCAACAACATGGCATACATTTTAATACTCATGACTGTATACTCATTATTAATTCTCTTTACAAATTTGTTCATGAACACTTTTAATACATTACAAAGACTTATACATTACTAATGACTGACATGTAACTTTACTTTGACACTGACTATGCTGAACCTCTGTAATCGACCTGGATAACCCAGACACCCTAGTGACTGCCAATAGTATCCATCCTCTCGAGCTCGTCCTTCGGGTAATCCTGTAAAATAAAAAATAATAGGAGTGGGGGGGTTAGATCATTTGAATGACCTAGTGAGTAGACATTTTAAAACGAAAACTAAATGCTTTTATGAAAATTTATTGTTCTCAAACCGGAACCATCTCGAGAAAACTATCTTTTCTGAAAATCATTTCTTATCTGAAAACAATTCTTTTCTGGAAATTTTTTTGTCTGTAAAACTCTAAGGTTTTCTGTAAAACTGAATTCTTCTTGAAATTCTTTCATAAAATTGTTCTTTCTGAAAATCTTTCATAAAACTATCTTTTCTGAAAATCATATCTATGTGAAATATGTAGAAAACCTGACTCATAGGGGCGTTACGTATCGCCGTCCCCCCATATCCTTATCTAGGGGTTTTGGGGCGTTACATATCGTCGTCCCCTATGCCGCTGAAGCCAGAAGTGCTGATCCATGCTATCAATCTGACCCTAAATCTAAGGTCTAAGGGCGTTACATATCGCCGTCCCCCTAGCCTTGAAATCTAGGATCTAGGAGAATTATGTATCGCCATCCCCCTAGTCCTGCTCTACATGTGCACATGTTATATCCGTCAATTCCATAAGTAACATATGAGGTGGGTTTTTCCCCCATACCTCCAAAACTCACAAAAATCATGCTTTTAAAATCCAAGTTTTCTAAAACATACACATTCATAAAATAACTGAAATCAATTTGGTTAACGCACTAATGTGCTTAAAAGTAAGTCTTGAATAAAAAACAAATAAGTAATATCAACTTGAAAAGAAAGGTCCACTAACTGATTTGGAATATGGCTGACACATTTTCCCTTCGTCGAATAAGATTATGGTTCCTGTCGATGATCTATAATCGATAAACTTGATTAGAATATAAGTCATGGAATATGTTTCAGAACTAGACTAAGTTTCTCAATTCAACTAGCTATGATCACTTCATGGCGTATTATGCTTTTGACATAACATAATGCATTTATATGTGTCGATATGAAACCCCTAAGGTGGCCTCTAAAATCCTAAGATGAAATTGGAATGGCTAAATCTGATTTTGAGAAAAGATCACGTGTCGCGATGTCAGACGTTGCGCGTCGTGACTTCTACCAGGTCAGACATAAGACAGAGAGCCTCTGATTGTTGCGTGTCACGATGTCAGGTGCTCTGCGTCGTGACTCCCACATGTTCAGACCTGAGGCAGAGAGCCTCTGCTTGTTGCGCGTAGCGACGCTAGGTGTTCCGCTTCACGATTCCCACTTGTTCAGACTCGAGGCAGAGAGACTCTGCTGGTTACGCATCGCGACGCTAGCCCGATTTTAGGGCCAACATAAACTCTTCAATGATAATGCCCAAGTAATCCCCACCATCATACTAACACCTTCATAAAAACACTTTTCTAAACTTAACATTGATACATGCTTTACAAATATTCCACTATTAAGGCAACCCACTAATCTCATAAATCTTAATTAAACCCAATATCTAGAATTCCAAAATTTTGGGTATTTCTTAATATAATCAATTTCCTAGTTCATTATCCACCTTAATGCAATCATTAGTATGCCAACCACACTAACATAACATCACTTCATCAAAACTTTACAATCCAAGTTTTTAGATCAAGATTTCTTACCTTGAATCACACTTCTTCTTCTCCATTAGAGTCCACAAGCCTTCCTTTCTCCTTTCTAAATTTGGTTGTGTTGGATTCTCTTCATTCTTCTTCAAAATTTCTTGTGAAGTGGCAAGTATCTCTCTCCCCCACTCCCTAATTTTCGGCCATCACCAAGGGATTTGGGGTTAGATGGGTTTTTATTTCTTTCTTGATTGTCTTAGCTCTCTCTAGAGAAGTCTAGGGACTTGAGAGATATTTATACTTATTGGGCCTAAATTGAGAAGGGTAATGGGCTTTTGGGTTAAAATGGTAATTCCATTTTACTCTTCATTTTCGTCACTATGCATATGATCTGAGGAAATGACCAAACTCGATCTAGTTCTATCCAAATGTGGAAAAATATTCAACATATAACTTGTAGCTCTTCATATTAGCTTTCCGGCAATATAAAATTCATAAACATAGGAGATCGTATGAAAAAGTTATGGCCCAAATTCCAAGGGTTGTCCGTGTTGGTTTCTATGATTAGTCCCAAGATCAAAATGAATAATGAAACATGAATGAATAACGAAGAAGAGTGGCGGAAACACACTTACATCGATCAGTTTTGGATGCGTCAAACAACAAAAAATTCCTCCTCTAAGTGCTCCAAGATTCGGCCCAAAAAAAAGTAGAAGCTCCAAGCTTTTCCTTGACTTTCCAAGCTCTTGTGTTGGTTTCCCTATCACCTCTTAATGATCCTTGAAGAGTGCTAGCCCACGGTGAATTTTTACAACAAAACTTCACACCTTTTCTTCACAAATTTTGGCAAAGAAATGAAGAAAAATAGAGAGGAAGAAACTGTCACAGTTTCGGTAATGGAGAGAGTGAGAGGAAGATGAAATTTTGATTTCAAAAATCAATTGTTATTGTTTCAAAACAATAATTAAAGATATACCAAAAGTTGGTAATTGTTAAAGTCAACATATCATTCACCTTCTCTTGATTTGGAGTGTATATCACTCTTTCACCAACTCACCTAAACCCATCACACTAAAGTGAATTAAGTGACAAGTGATGTGATGGTTGAAGTGACATGTGGGCCCCACTCGATTCCGAATGTGAGTGGGCCCGCAAACACTCTCGGGCTCAGGTTCGCTGATTCCGAATTAACGAACTTCCGTCGCGACGTAATTTAAATCCAATTTAATTAAATAATTATTCCTAGCAAAATTACTATTCACGTCGCTAACGAATTAATTCTAAATTAACTCGGTTGCCCGAATTAAAATCTAATTTTAATTCCGCGTCAAAATCTAATTCCGAATAATATATCGAATATATTATTTTAATGATTAATTTCAAATTAATCTTTCTCTCTCTTCAAATAGTACTTTATCCAAGATAAAGTCTCTCCGTAATTAATCCCAGATTAATTAAGCTTGAATCATACGTCATTGGTGAATCTTCGGGAAGCGACCCAAGAGATCTCTAGATATGTTGGCAGTAAATTCGGTCGTCGGACTATCCGAACACGTATGTACCAAGTACTACGTTTTTTACCGATTTACGAGACAAGGTTGGCTTCTAGCAAAGCGCCATGCCTACCAAATTCTCTAGAAATATTCTTACTGGAATATACGATCTTTAACAGGCGTAGTATACTGTAGTATTTTGTATTGTGATCCAGTATCGGAGGTCACGTGCGAGGCCTGAGGCTGGAATAGTGTCTGCCCCATACGAAGCACATATCGGATATCAAGCAACTAGTCTCTTTGGATCGGATAATCATGACCTTGTCATATTATCCCGATGGTTGCAACACTATAGAGAACCAGTTCTGAATCCCTGCGTGATCATCATCTCCATATGTCTGAAGTGATACTTCCGTCTTGACATCACATCCAATACACTACGATTCTCGACAAACCCAGAAGAGGCGTACACAGAACCTGTTAAAGCCCTGGAAGACCAAAACTAAAGTTTACCGATTGTCGTAAGTACTAGCGATGCAAGTCTCAGGTTAAGACCAAATACACCTACCCTGAAGCGGACTCTCATAGACACATATACATACTACCAATGGGATCCAGCGGGGTCTATCCAGAGCAAAGCTGTTTTCCGTACCATCGGTAAAACACAACCTCCTATCGCACTTGCATAAGTATCCTATACTTAAATATATGAGAACTATGCCGTTATGCCCTTACAACGCGCACAAGTGCAATACTAGTCTATTCCGCATTATCGATGTCCAATCTAGATAATACTATGACTATGGATATTTAATGATTAAACCTTTATGGATTGATACTGTCTCATATCATCTCAATCCGGAACTAATCATATGGACTTTTACCATTTACATATGAAAGTAAATAAATTACAAAACGGTAAAAGACAATTTCATTACTACATAGTTAATTTTGTACAAACATACAATGTCTTTTACAAAACAGTGACGCTATGGGTCATAACTGTCCAACAGTCCGGAATAGAGTGTAAAGTAAATTTCGTATTGGGACTGCAAGAAATTTGTCGAATGTCCAAAAAGTAATTTCACGCGCATATAAATGCTTGAACATGATTTATACCCTGTATTATGCCACATATAGCATAATAATCATCGGAATTATCGGGGTGTTATATTTTCTCCCCTCCTTAAATAGGATTCGTCCTCGAATCCCCTTTAGGATTGAGGTTCTGGAATTTGTCTACGCTTGGAGTTCTTTGACACTGTACATCCTACCACAAGTTACAGGATTCAAACGCTAATTTCTAAGCCACCAACTTTCAACAGACTGTATCCTCATAGCCAACTCTGCTTCATCAACTATCTCATACTACTTCTCAATGATCTTTCATACTTAATAACTAAGATTTCTGCCAAGCTGATCGTTTACCATTTGGCTAGCAAACATACATACTCTTCGTCTTACCTTAAAATCTGCTTTACGTATAGAACCTCTTACCATGCTCGCACATATTGCACCAAATTCTGTGAGCTTTAGTGAATAATCCTTTGAATTACTGACTGAAAGGTAATTCTTCGTTCTCATTCCATGAAACTTCTGCTGAGTACTCTACACTACCGTCAGGCTACAATTATATCCATGCATCAAAGAAACCCCATCTCTAGACCTCTAGTTTATGCTCAATATTCTTCAACTCGATTCTCTACGTGAGCTATCAGTTCTTAAATTGATACTATATTTATGGTCTGCCGTCCCACACACCTTAGTTCCACTCTTGTTTGATACCTCTTATATTTCTGGCCTTTGCAACTTTAATTCTTAAATATCACTTGGGAATTCTGTTACCCTTCACGGTTAACGTATCACTGTTGTACTTTCTTCTTAGCTGGTACTTTCGAGTCCCTGGAAATACTAGTGTTTTCAATGGTTATGCCTTTTCATATCCCGCCTCCATTCTGGGTGTAAATGCATAAAAGAATAATCTTACTAGGTATTTCCTTAGCGGCACATACTCAATCTTATTCTAGCATTCCTTCTCATAACTTAACTGTTTAACTCTATATTTTTCCCTTGCTAAGCTTCAACTACTTATAGGCTCCGTCCTTTAAGTTCTCCTATCTCTGTCTATTTGTGGGCTTAGGACCTCATAGTTTAAGGTCAAATTCTTCATGTACTTCTAGCTTACTATTGTTGTTTACCGACGTTTCTTATGTTTAGGATATTAATTCTGTGCAGACTTTCTGGCAGTCCTTCTACTTGTGCTTAGACTGTATCTGTTGCTATCAACGTTGACATTGGCGACTCGGTTTTGATTAATGTTCATACTCTTTTCGTACCTTCTAATTTGTTGCTAGTATAAATCTGGTTTACCATCTTTTACACTAATTTGTTCTATTTTCCTGGTTGCACTCTAGAACATCCCACTTTCAATTATTCCAATAGTCGTATTCCATTAGGTGTTGTCCTAGTCTCAACCATATCCATATACCTGGTTTCCTTGGCCCTTTTTATGTTACACCTCAATAACTCTATTTCAAGCCATCCTAAATCTTAAGTTTGTAAAAATTTAAGTTCAAGCTCTTTAATTAATAATTTTATTTTTAATTTTTTTAGACAATAATTTTATTTTTAATTTAATGTAAGTTTATTATATAAATTCAAATTCAAATTCATAATTATAAATTAATTTTTAAATCTCAAATTTTTTTTATTTTAAAAAAAAAGAACCGAATGTAACCGGAACTGGAACCGGAATCGAACGGTTCTGTTCCGGTTCCGGTTCCACACTAGTGGAACTGGGAACCGGTCGATTCGGTTCGATCGGAACCGAATCGAACAGTCTAGTATAGAGTTTAAAAACTGAGACATGAATCTGGGTGTTGACTATTAGATATAACTCATTCTAAAAATTTGACTAATGGACCCACACAAGATTTAATAGCCCCCCTAACCAACCCTTAAAAAAAATTAGATTATTGACATTAAATATTAACAAATATATTAAATAATATATATTTGTATTTTAAAAGTTTGGTTAAAATTTACTATCATATGAGGACGCATGAGAGTTCTTGGACCGAATATGTTTTCAAACAGCTGTTTTAATTGATTATCTCAATTCAAATCTTAAAAATAAATAAAATTACAAAATTAATTTAAAATTTGTTTATCAGGAGAAAATCTTGGGTGAATCTGTTGAGCTCCACCATTTTTGTCTGAGTCGGTCGTAGAGTGGGTGTTTTTTTTTTTTTTTTTTTAATTTTTTTTTTCGTGAGTCTTAAAATCAAGATCAATGATATAGGACCTGTTAACTTAAAATAATAACTTTATAATTTATGACACCCATCATAATTTAAAATAAAAAATTTTGTTAATCACGTAGGTTTTCCCCCTAATATATATATATAATATAAAGTTAGGAATTGGAACCTTCCATCATTTTTTCCTTTATCTCTCTGTATTTTTCTACTATTATTACTTAATGACATATAATATATAATTCAGTTTTAATCATATATATATATATAATATATATATATAATATATATATATAATATATATATATATATATATTGGTGTAATGACACAATAAAAAATGAAATATAAAATAATAATAATAATAATAATAATAATAAAGAGAAATCCATGTCTTAAAAAGAAAAAGGATGCATGACATATAATATATAATTCAGTTTTAATCATATATATATATATATATATATTGGTGTAATGACACAATAAAAAATGAAATATAAAAAAAAAATAATAATAATAATAAAGAGAAATCCATGTCCTAAAAAGAAAAAGTGTTCCATATATACTTGTTAGGTGGGTGCACGTGGTAGTTGTTGCTGCCCTTACTTGTCAGTCACTTCCAAATTTGGACCGTAATCTTTTGTCAATTCGCAAACTCACTCAAGAACTCAATTGTGTGGCTAAATTTTTCTCAATCTTGTGTGAATTTCATGTCTTGGATTCGAGGAAGACGATTGGAGAGCTCAGATGTGCTCGGGTCGAGGAAGATGATTAGAGTGCTCATATGTGCTCGGGTCAGGTCGAGGAAGATGATTGGAGTGCTCATATATGCTCGGGTCTGAGGGTCGATGATTCTCCTCAAGGATAAGTTTACATGTCTGATTATTTAATATTGTTGATGTTTTTTCATCTTTAGGAAGGTTCAAATTTCGAGGAAGGATATGATAGATATTGTACTTAGTAAAAAAATATATAATAGAAGCTCAATGGCTCGGAAGAGACTGATGGAGTTTGACAAAAGGACATGACCTTATTATATAATGGGGTTCATGTGAGAGCTAAAAGAGTTTATGATGAAGCAAGTTGGCATACCGACCTGATCTAAAGAAGAAGTGCTGGATTTGGGTTTATCCGAGGATTTGTGGACCTGATTGGCCTATGCTAGCAACTCGACTTGGTTAAGGAAGCCAGAGAGAGCTTTGACAAGTATCATCTATCTCGGTATGCCGACTCGAGGAACGAAGATGAGATCACAGGCCGACCTATATTGGAGTCATATAACGTATGCCACACTTAGATGTTTGGGCTTTTAGAAGGCTGGTGTGACATAAGTTGGTCAGCGGCTCTCATTGGGAATGAGCCCTGCCAGACGGAACAGTATCGAGGCAGTTGAATTGCAGGCTGTCACACCAATAAAGTGTAGCAGTAAGGATGGCAGAAAAGCCCAAGCCCATGCCGGCCCGGGATATAGTTTTAGAAGAGCCCGAGCCGGGCTCAGCATATTTAGCCTGGTCCCGGCCTGGCCCGGGCTAAATTTTTTATTTTAATTTTTACTTATTATTTGTACTTTGTAGCATTTGAATTGTTAGTTTATAGACTAAACTTTTAATGTATTTGTGAATTATCTTGAAACAAATGACCTTTATTTTGTATTTGTTTTTTCTTAATTTTAATTTTAATTTTTTTTTTTAAAAAAATGGCCAGATAAAGCCCGGGCCCGGGCCAAAATTTTCCTGGTCGGGCTCGGGCCGGGCATATCAAAGCCCGCGCCCGGCCCGGCCCATTGCCACTCTTATGTAGCATTGGCCAAAAGGTTGGAATGATGGGTTTTTAGCTGATAGGGGTGGTTAAGCCAAGTGTCAGTACAACTGTTTGCTGAGTGGTTGGAGAAAAGAAGCATGGGGCAATGATGGCAAAGTGACATGAGCTGAGGTCAGGGACGGTGGAATAGAGAGAAGTCTCAGATTCAGGAGTGAGCAAATTTTGCCTCTCAACACTTAAGAGAAGCCAAGAGCTAAAAATCTAGTGATAGAGAGAGTCGGTCTACACTCGACCACTTGAGAGATTTGTATCGAGCTTGTTGTAAGACCCGAGGTGCTTATTTTTGCATTCTTGTATTCCCCCCAATTGTAGCTCGTGTTAGTGTTGACCCCGAGCAAGTAATAAAATTCAATCCCTTTCTCCCATAGACGTAGGTTGAAGTCACTTTCTGCCGAACCGCGTAAACTTTGTGTTTTCTTATCTGCTTGTTAAATTTGCTTTTGTTTCCTTGCTAACCAAACAAATTCATTGTTGAGGGAGGTTTATTTGAGGGGTTAATTTCCCATATTACCCTTCAAACGAAAAGCAGCCGTTAACAGTTGGCGCCGTCTGTGGAGAAAGTATGAAAAACAACAAACACACTAAGACGATGGCAGGAGACTGAAACCATAGAGCTTTAGAGACTTCAACAGTGGAGTGGATGGAAAAGATGGAAGAGAACTTACGGTTGGAAAGAGAGAATGCACGAAAAGAAAGTGAGGCAACCCAGACCTTCATGAAAATCATTATGGGGAAGATTGAGAGATTGAAGAGAAAGATAAGAGAATAGGGACAAGCGGAGCCCCGTAGAAGGAGATAAGAGATTGCCAGCA
This sequence comes from Zanthoxylum bungeanum, assembly GCA_019454045.1. Classification (NCBI taxonomy): domain Eukaryota; kingdom Viridiplantae; phylum Streptophyta; class Magnoliopsida; order Sapindales; family Rutaceae; genus Zanthoxylum; species Zanthoxylum bungeanum. The sequence goes on from SKCR01034640.1 coordinate 14,897, forward strand.
GGAAAAGAGTAGTTGGAGTAGAAGGGGATCGAGAAACATGGAGAAAGAGCGCTCACAGAGTGAGGTCAGTGGTTGTGGCTGGTGTTGCACTTATGGAGAAGACCTGAGAAGAAGATGACGATAAGCGAACCCCGAAATCATCCAGTAATAGCCTCTGTTTTGGGGAGAGTGAGCTCGGGCGATACTGGTGGTGGGAATGAAGAGCTCTGAGTGGAAAGAGATATCACACTCAAATGAGCAAGTCTGACAAGGACACCGAGAGCCATCTGAGAGATTGGTTCCAGAAGAAGATGTCGAAAAGGGAAAAAAGCACGCAATGAGGTGCTTGGGATTACCAAGATGTAGAAACATCATCCTATTTTACTAAGGATGTGTTGGAGCTGGAGTTCCCGATAAGGTACTTCATACCTACAATAGACGTCTACAAGGATAATACTAACCCTAAGTCCCATATTGAAAAGTTTATTTTGTTAATGGAGATTCAAGGCATGGTCAGGGAAGCAGTGTAAAGTATTTCCCTTGACCCTGGGATGGCCGACCAGCTTTTGGTTTAGAAACTTGGCTTCAGGAAGTATCAGCAGCTTTTCACAGCTAAACAAGTTTTTCGTATGCCATTTTAAAGGACCATGCGCACCGAGGAAGACAAGTGGTTCGCTGAGGACGATGAAACAACGAGATGATGAACCGTTAAAGAATTTTTTAGATATATACCACAATTTGGTATTAGTGGTAAGGGCTTACAAGTCCCTGGAAGCATTGGAAAGTCTCAATGAAGCACTGAAGGTTGGGAGATTGTGGCCCACCTAAGGATTTAAGAGGTTCCAGACTACACAATGATTTTGGAACAGGCAAGAAGGTTTGTGCTGCTGGAAGAAGAAGAAAAGATAGCCCAATGAGGTGAAACTCGAGTGAAGAAAGAGCCAAGGCTAGATACTCGTTGCGACGAATGTGGCGGATAGAATGGACCAGGCCCGAAGCAGCGGGAGTTCAAGCCAATGACTCAGAGCAACCCAACATCTGAAAGTAAGCCCTTAATTAAGGTTGCACGTGTCACATGGGGTACAACATATACAGCGCTGAACTAGCCATTATCTCAGATAGCTCGGGAGATACAGGAAAATGGGCTGTTGACTGAGCCTGACCTAAGGAGGTTCCCAATGGTCAAGAGGAATGCTATAGCTTATTGCGCACATCATATTGCAAAAAAAAAGACATAGCACTGAGAACTGCAATGATTTGCATAAGCAGATAGATGACTTCTTGAGGAATGGTTGCCTCAATTAGTGCATTGATAATGAGGCCATGAGGGCCAGGCAACGAAGGGAGCAGAGGATTATGTTCACTATAGTCGGAGGAAGAACATTGTCTGGGGATTCGAATCGGGGAAGGAAGAATTACTTTCGGATCAGTAGCCCTGAGGTAATGACTACAGAGAGGGCCCCGAGGATTCAGAAGACATGGTAGTGCCAATGATATTTACAGAAGAGGATGCTCGAATAGTGAGTTACCTTTACGATGATGCATTAATAATCATGGCCAATATCTACAGAATGGAGGTGGATCGAAAATATTAGTGGACCTCAGGAGTGCGGTGGATATCATATCCAAGGAAGCCTTGAATGGTTTGGGCATGGAGTTCACCACTTTAATTCATGATGTAACCCCACTGTATGGGTTTGGGGGTGTTACGGTTGTCCCACTGGGTCGGGTGCAGCTAACAATAACTATTGAGACAACACCTATACCCGAATTATAATGATGGATTTCACTATGAAAGATTTTTTGAGCAGTTACTAAGTAATTTTGGAAAGGTTTTTCATGATAATATCAAGGGCAACTATGTCGGGCTACTATATGAAGTTGAAATTCCTAACTAGAGATGGATTGGGATAGTTTGTGGAAGTCAGAAAGTGGCGAGAAGCTGTTTTGTAGCAGCATCAAAAGAAACCATGTGTATTGATGATGTTGTAGGGCAGAAAATTAAGGAAATAGAAGAGGACACAGTTGAGGTAGAATCAATTGATCCCCAACCCGAGGACTCCACTAAGAATGGAGGAGCACGGGGGAGCTGGAGTCAATAGAGCTTTTTGGTTCGGAGAAGATAGTCAAGGTCAGAATCCGGTTGGAACAAAGTCTGAAGAGGAAGCTCATAAACTTCCTAAAGGAATATGACGATGTCTTCACGTGGAGTCACAAGGATATGCTTGGAATAGATCCATGGGTCATCAATCACCGCATGTCAATAGATCGGGCTCATAAGGAGGTGAAGCAGAAAAGAATGACCTTCAACCAGGAACGGTAGGAGGACATCCACGCAAAGGTAGATAAGTTGATGAAGTCTAGGTTCATTAGAGAAGTCAAGTACCTGGAGTAGGTATCAAACATGGTATTGGTGAAGAAAGCTAATGGCAAGTGGAGAATGTGTATAGATCTCTCCGATTTGAACAAGGCTTACCCAAATGACAACTTTTCATTTCCTAATGTGGTCCCGCTGGTAGACTCAACAGCCTGTTATGGGCTGCTAAGTTTCATGGATGCGTTCTCGGGATATAATCAGATCAAAATGTATCCGGAGGATAAGAAAAAATAGCCTTCATCACATATCAATGACTGTATTTGCTACAAGGTGATGTCTTTCGGGTTGAAGAATGTCGGGGTCGCATTTCAGAGATTGGTGAACCGGGTCTTCAAGCCACTCATCGGTAAGATAATACAAGTCTATGTCGATGACATGATAACTATGATTGTAATGCCTGATGACCATTTGAGGGACCTCACAGAAACTTTTGAACTCTTGAAAATGTATAAGTTGAGGCTAAACTCAAAAAAATATGCCTTCGGAGTATCCTCGAGAAATATTTTGGGGTACACGGTCAGCGCAAGGGGCATTGAGGCCAACCCTAAGAAGATCAAGGCGGTGTTAGATTTGAAGTCACCGAGGACAGTGAAAGAGGTGTAGAGCTTGATTGGTCGGTTAGCAGCGCTCAACCTGTTTATTTCTAAGGCCACTGATAAATATCATGTCTTATTCCAGTCGATTAAGAAGGAAAATAATAAAGTTGAATGGACGAATGAGTGTAATAATGCATTTTTACAGCTTAAAGGGTACCTCACTCGTCCTTCATTTCTTGCCAGGCCAATTCCGGGTGAGATGTTATTTATGTATTTAGTTGTTTCAGAGCATGCTCTAAGTTCAGTGCTAGTACAAGAAATAGATAAAATTCAAAGGCCACTGTATTATTCTAGCAAGGCCTTATTAGATGCAGAAACCCGATACCAAGCCTATGAGTTGATGGCGTTGTCCTTAGTTACAACAGCGAGGAAGTTGCGACCTTAATTCCAAGTTCATCCCATCAGGGTATATACACACCACCCATTTAGACAAATTTTGCATAGACGTGAGACATCGGATCATCTAGTAAAATGGTCATTAGAGCTTAGCGAATATAATATATGTTACCTACCCTGGGTATCTATTAATGGGCAATCTCTAGCTGATTTTGTGGCCGAATTCACCCGGCCCCAATTCATGATGGTAATGTTAGTCTCTAAGACATGCTTCCAAGATTCTAAGTGTGATTTGCGTGTGAATTAACCAAATAAAGTTGTGGAATTACTTATAAAGGTTTTGGGAGAAATTTCAAAAAGTTCCTTGATTGGATGAAGCTCCAAGCTTTAGTTGAGTTGTTTAACCCTTGGGTGAGTTTCCCTATCACCTTGTTTGACTCTCCAAGTGCTAGCTTTGATGAATTTTGAAGCAAAAATTCAATACCAATTTAGAGAGAAAATCAGCAATGAAAGGAAATGAGAGAGATTTGTGAATAGTTTCAAGACTTTTGGTTGTTGTGTGTTTTAAATGAGTGCATTACTATTGCCAACTACTTCCATCAATGTGTTGACATTTGATGTAAGTTGTGGGTCCCACCACATGTAAATTCCAAATTTAAGTTGGCTTCTCCAACACACAACTAGACTTGGGCTCGGGTTCGTTTAATTCCGAATTAAACGAATTTGTCGTCGCGACATAATTAAATCCAATTTAATTAAATAATTATGTCTCACAAAATTATTACAATAGTCACTTTCGAATTAATTCAAAATTAATTCGTTCGCCCGAATTAAAATCCAATTTTAATTTCGTATTGAAATCTGATTTCAATTAATATATCCGATATATTATTTTAGCCCAAATAAATAAATTAAATAGAAAAATCCAATTTAACTATTATATTTATTTTATCGATTAATTATAAATTAAGCGCGTTCTCTCTTCTATACGAATTTAATCCCAGATTAATTCTTGCCGCAATTAATCCCAGATTAATTTTCTTCTATACGAATTTAATCCCAGATTAATTTTTGCCACAATTAATCACAGATAAATTTTCTCTCTCATAATTATTCCCAGATTAATTCTATTCGAGTCAAATGTCATTGGTGAATCTTTGGGAAACGACCCGAGAGATTCCTGGATATGTTGGCAATAAATCTGATTGTCGGACTATTCGAACACGAGCGTACCCCGTACCACATTCTCACCAATTTACAAGACATGGTTGGCTTCTAGCAAAGCACCGTGCCTACCCAATTCTCCAGAAATATCCGCAGAGGAATATGATCTGTATCAGGCGAGTAATATGAATGTAATACGTAATACGATCCAGTATCAGATGTCACATGCTAGGCCTATGGCTGGCTTTGTGTCTCCCCCATATGAAGCATATATCGGATCCCGAGTAACTAATCTCTGTAATCGGAAAGTCAAGACCTAGTCATACTTTCCCGATAGCTGCAGCTTTTAAGAGTACTAGTTATATATCATGTGTGACCATCAGCTCCATATGACTGAAGTGATACTCCGATCTTGACATCACATATAATACACTACGATTCGCAGTAAACCTAAAACAGGCGTACACAGAACCTGTTAAAGCTCCGAATGACCAATACCAAAGTAAACTGATTTTCACAAGTAATAGCGACGTAAGTCTCAAGTTAAAGATCACATACACCTACCCTGATTCGGATTCCCATAGACACATAGTACTACGTTCAATGGGATTCCGAGTGGGTCTATCCAGAGCGAACTGTTCCCGGTCCAACGGCTAACAAATCCTGTTATTACACTTGCATAAGTATCCAATACCTAAATATATGAGAACTATGCTGTTAAGCTTCCATAACGCGCACAAGTGTAATATTAGTCTATTCCGCATCATCAATGTCCAGTCTCAATAGTACTTCGACTAGGGATGTTTAATGATTAAACCGATATAGATCAATATTGTCTCATATCTTATTAATCTGATTTAACCATATGGACTTTTATCATTAATATATCCAAGTAATCTAATTACAATAATGATAAAATAGCAATTTCATTTTGTCACATAGTTAATTTGTACAAAAACATAATGTCTTTTACAAATAGTGATGCTATGGGTCATAATTGTCCAATAATCTCCCACTTGGCTCATAGCCAATCACTCAAGTATCTAACACCTGAACTATGTACATGTCGCTCAAACATTTGCTGAGATATAACTTTCGTCAGCGGATCTGCAATGTTATCATCTGATGTGATCTTCTCGATCTTCACATCGCCACGATGTATGATCTCACAAATCAGATAAAATCATCGAAGTACAAGCTTGGATTGTTGATGAGACATTGGTTCCTTAGCCTGTGCGATAGCCCCATTATTGTCACAATACAAAGGTACGGGTTCAGCTATAAATGGAAATACTCCTAATCCAATTAGGAATTTACGGATCCAAACTGCTTCTTTTGCTGCCTAAGCTGCAGCAATATATTCTGCTTCTGTTGTTGAATCAGCAACAGTCTTTTGCTTGGAAGATTTCCAGCTCACTGCTCTGTTGTTCAAACAAAATATGTACCCTGATTGCGACTTACAGTTATCTTTGTCGGTTTGGAAACTTGCATCGGCGAACCCAGTCACCTCAAGTTCTCCTTCCCCAAAGACTAATAAGACATCTTTAGTTCATCTAAGATACTTAAGGATGTTCTTTACAGCAATCCAGTGACCATCACCTGGATCGGCCTGATAGCGACTGCACATGCTAAAAGCATATGAGACATCAGGTCGCGTACATATCATGGTGTATATTATCGATCCGACTGCGGAAGCATACTGGATACTAATCATTGCATCTCTCTCATCTTGAGTTTTAGGACACATATCCTTAGATAGAGAGACGCCATGTGCAACCAGAAGCAGCCCCATCTTAGACTAATCCATGTTGAATCTCTTCAGCACTTTGTTAATGTACGAGCTCTGGGAGAGTCCCAGCAGCTTTCTAGATCTATCTTGATAGATCCTTATTCCTAGAATAAAGGCTGCCTCTCTCAGGTCTTTCATGGAGAATTTTAATGAAAGCCAAGCTTTCACCGATTGTAGCATGGGAATGTTATTGCCAAGAAGCAATACACCATCAACGTATAGGATAATGAATGTCAGTGCGCTCCCACTAACCTTCTTATATACACAAGAATCATCTTCGTTTTGAATGAAACCATATTCTTTTATGATCTCATCAAAATGTTGGTTCCAAGAACGCAATGCTTGCTTTAATCTATAAATGGATCGGTTTAACTTGCAAACCTTGTTTGCATGTTTTGGTACGACAAAACCATCAAGTTGTTGCATATTAACATCCTCCAAAAGGTTTCCGTTAGAGAAAGCGATTTTGACATTCATCTGCCATATTTCATAATCGAAATATGTAGCAATAGCAAGCATTATCTGAATGGATTTAATCATGGCAACGGGTGAAAAATTTTCGTCGTAATCGACACCATGTCGTTGAGGATACCCTTTAGTTACAAGCCTAGCTTTGTACGTTTGTATGTTGCCATCCATGTCTGTCTTCCTTTTGAAGACCCATTTATAACCAATAGGCTTAATACATTCTGGTGCATCAACCAAAGTCCAAACTTGTTGGTATACATGGAATCCATTTCAGACTTCATGGCTTCTTGCCATAAAGCGGAGTCCATACCTTGTTTCGCTTCCTCATACATAGTCGGTTCATCTTCCTCAATAAGTTTAATGTCTACATTAGGTGAGATCAGAAATCCATACCTCTCAGGTTGTTTTCTGACTCTCTCCGACTTATGCGGTTCTTGTGTATTAGAAGATTGTGGAACAGCCTCATCTCTGATGGACTGTTCGTGTTCCGTGAGGGGGTCGGTGCCAGGAACAGTATCACTCCGATTTTCATCGAGTTTTACTTTCCTCCCATTTACCACTGCATTCATGAATTCATTTTCTAGGGAAAACCACATGGAGAGCAACAAATATTTTGTTCTCTTGTGGGTTGTAAAAATAATATCATTTCGTTTCCTTATGATACCCTACAAATAGGCACTTATCCGATTTCGGTTCTAGTTTGGTACTATCCAAACGTTTTAGCATATGCCCAGCATCCACAAATCTTCAGGAATGAGAAACCCGATTTCTTTCTTGTCCATATTTCATATGGAGTTTGTCCAACAGACTTTCACTATTTAAAATTTGACTTAAAATGGATACCGCCAGATTGGTCAGTTGGTAATTAAATTGTCTTACCGCCTATATGGCAGGTTTATTTTGGTTCCGCCTTTATGGCTGGTTGGACTTAATTTGACTTAATCAGGTTACCGCCTATATGGCTGGTTGGTAAAATAATCACAAGTTTATATATTATATTATGGGAGATATCTAAATTAGTAGTAGTAAAAGTTGATCCTTTTACCTTAGCATTTTATTTTATTGCAATTTACTTTTCAGCTTTTACTTTACCGTAATTAATTTTCAACATTTTTACTTTATGTCTTTTACTTTCAAGTTTTTACTAGCCCTAGTTATGTGTTGTAACTAAATTAGTTATCTGGGGTTGTGATGACTTTTAATATCACTGTAACATCCCAGATTTTCGGGATTGTTTTAAAAGATTCTCGGACGGATGTTTTAGTCTCGGAGCATGAAGATGATGAATAATAAGAGTTTAAGTGATGTTATATGAGTTGGAATATTATATTATGAATTTTCGTCGCGTCGGAGATCGCGGGGGATCAAAAGTTAGATACGCGATTTTTGGAAAACGCGTAAATTTTGTGGTTTTGGTCACGAAGAGAGAAAACGAACTCCGATTGAGCAGATTTTTAGACCATCTGACTCTTTTTTCCGAGACGAACAACTTTCATGTTGAATACTTTTCGAGAATCGCATCAGAAGGGCTCCAAAATTGTGATATTCTAGAAGGTTCCAAAATAGGGGCTGATCTGTAATTTTCGCGAGGGCTTATATGATATTTTCCAGCTTGGTATATAAAGCCTTAAGGTTTCCAAAAATTGCAAATGGGGCAAAATCTCAAAACCTCTCTCACCTTTCCCCCACGACCCCTCTCACGCCATTTTGGTGTTGTGGTCGCGCCGGCGGCTTGCCGGCCACCGCCGGCCGGCGCGACCACTCAGACCGAGAGACCCAGCCACTGAGCAGTTGATGGTGGCCGGCGACGAGGCTAAATCGCCGGCGGCAGTGAGAAATGAAGGAGAGAGAAAAGTGTAATATTGGATGGATATTATATGGGTGGGACAATTTTAGAAATTGTTGTAATAAATTTGATTTATTAATTGGACCTGCGTGTCCAGCCTTATTACCTCATTCTCATTGTATTTCTCTTCTCACCTACTCCCCTCAATGTAAATGAGGTTTCTTTAGAAGTGTAGTGTAACGGGTAGAAGTGATACTTGTGCTAGCGGGAGAGAGAAAATGAGAGATTTGATCTAGGATCAATTGTGTAAAGTATCCATCCGCATATCATTATTATTTTTCATATACACTTTATTATGTGTTTAGAATGCATGTTTAAGGGTGTATGATGATGAGACCTTAACAAAGATAATAAATTGGTTGCCAATTTGCACGCGAAAAACCCTCGCTCAATATTAAGCGTTTTTCCTTCCATTGAGTGATTCTCACTCAAGATCCGATACGGCATTGGTTTGTTGGCCAAAGTCAAGGCCTTTGTCTGTCGAAGATGTGTTTGAATCACGAGAGTTTTGTTCCATATCGGTGTCTTGTCCAAGTTGTGGTTTGTTGGCCAAAGTCAAGACCACTTCTTGTCCATCGACATTGATTATGAAGCTTTCCATGGTCAATGGGTCGCGCTTGACTGGGATCACTAAGTTTGTTATGCCAAAGCCAATGCTTAGTTGATTCAGAGGAAAAAGGTTAGGTAATACATTGGATGTATTGGCATATATAAGATATATGTTTTGGACTTGGATGTCCCCCTACCAGATCTAGGAATTGGATTGGATCCAATCGATCCTATAGATCTACCTAGTTAATTATCATACAATTTGTTGGCCAAAGTCAAGATTGTGTGATATTTAACGGGATCCTAGCCCACTAGGAAACACGGTTTCCCAAGTACTCGACAGAGGGTTAGAGGCTCGCCGAAAAATAGTGGGAGGCAAGTATTGAATTTGCAATACTCGTTTAATTACTTGCCATACGCGCTTAACAAATATCATTCGTTGTTACAAAATTAAATGTTAGTTGAACTAATATTTAAATGTTGTTTTAATAAATAGTTGGACTATATTCAAACCATTCAATTATAGTTGATTTTATAATTGGATTATAGTAATCAACATAATTGATTTTTTAATCTATTAAAATTATAGTTGATTAAATAGTTGGACTATTGTAATCATTATAATAAATAGTACCTAAATCGTTGATTAAATAGTCAGACTATTAAAATCAAAATGTAATTGAAAGATTGACGTTTAATACATAATCCTAGTGAAAATGTTTTAAATGATTTAATTTTCAAATTGGGAATAAAATTTCAGGATGGTCCTGGAAAATGATAAGTTATTTTATTTGATAAAAATATTATGCCTAAGCCTGGAGTTAAGCAAATAGTGGAGCATAATCTTTGGAAGATTATGTGATGATAACTTTAGTGTTTAATTCATTATACTTACCGCAGTAGACTCCTTAATTTCTGAATCAGAACTAAGGATTAGATCCTTAAAGTATGATGAAGAAATTGAAGGATCTTAATAAATCTATGTTTAGATTTTAGAAGTACTAAATTGCGAAAGTTAACTCTTGGAGGGTTAATGACTATTCTCAAGGAGATAAAGTCAAACTTTGCAATTAGGCAAGTAGCGCAAGGCGCACCTTACTTCGATATTCTAGAAACCCGAGGCTTGGCCAAAGGCTTCTGGAATGTTGAAAAGGGCAAAGGTTAATCATTATAGTCTTCTGGGAAGATAAAGGACATATCCCAAAATGTTTGCCTAAATGTGGCAAACGGGATCGCGGAAGCGTGACTGCCGTTTGGACAAAGCAGACATGAAGGAATTGAAGACGAGCAAGGCTCGGACTTCAAATATGTTTGTCAACATTATGTTCACTACTAGTATTGAAATTGGATTTTAGATACTTAGTGTGGTACATAAATATGTATTGATGTTCAGAATCTGTTTTGAACAGGATACTGACTTCAACTGAGATTTAATCTGCGATTTGGAAACGGGACAAAAGTCGCTATTTTAACCGTAGATACCAAAGTTTAGGAACTACCCTCGGGTGTGTATCTAAGTTAGGAAACTGTTATAATATAACTAGTTTGACTAGATACATTATCTTTATATCAGTGTTTAACTCGCTGCGGGTGAACCTTTATATTCTAGAACACTAAAGTGTTTTATTATATAAGGATGATATTGAGATAATCACATTAGATGTGAATAACAGAATTTATATTTTGAATACAAATAAATCTCGAATATATATATGACAAATAAATAGCTCAACTGATTTGATCAGATGAAACTTAATTGTGGCATTGATGGCTGGGACACAATTAAAACAAGAATCGTATATCCACACTTTTGAAGAGTGGGTACTCGGACTGATTTGATTCTATTCAAATAAAGTCTACTAATCTAGTTTATGGGCAAAGTGCCTAAAACACATTTACTTGGTAAAAGTGTATATGCCACCAATCTGTTAGCCATAGTTCATAGTGAAGCAAGTGGGCCCGTGTCTAGCTAGGCTAGATGTGGATATGCATATTTCGTGACCTATACGGATGTGGCATCTCGTAATGGTTATGTGTTTCTTTTGAATAACACAAATCGGAAACTTTTAAGTTTCGACACGAAATAGACAAACAGATCGGCTAAAGTATTAAACCGTCACGGTAAGACCGTAATGGAAAATAATTAAGCAATAAGTTTCTAATATACTTGAAAGAGTAAAGTATTCTTTCAAATGAGGACTCCTCCCGGAACACGTCAAAGTGACGGTATGTCCAAACTGAGTAACCAAATTTTGTTGGACATAATTAAGGTTAATCATGAGTCGCTCTGAGCTATCATTTCCTTCAACGGATAAGCATTAACAGTGCATAACTTATTTAGAATAAGTTTCTATTAAAATCTTTTTGACAGATTTCATATTAGATATGAACAGGAAAGAAACTGGGTTTCACATTCCTGATAATTTGGGTATGTTGGGCATATGTTTGGATGATACCAAACTAGAACCCAAATTGGATAAGTGCCGAATTGTAGGTTATCTTAGGGATACCATACGTATTGTACTTATACAACTCATAAGAGAACAATTAGATTGTTGCTCACCATATTGTTTTCCTAAGAGGAATACCGATATGCAGTGGTAAGTGGGAGGATAGTAAAACTCGATGAAAATCGGAGGAATACTATTCAAGGCACCGATTCCTAATGGAACACAAATAGTTCATCAAGGATGAAACTATTACCATTAATCTTCGTATACACAAGAACCGCGTATGTCAGAGAGAATCAGAAAACAACCTGGGGTATGGGTTTCTGATCTCGCCTCATAAAGATGTCTATCTTATCGAGGTATACCAACTGACTACGTATGAGGTAGTGATACAAGGTATCGACTTCCTATTATGACAAAGTGTCATGAATCCGAAATGGATTCCATGTATATCAACTATGTTTAGACACTAGTTGTTGTACCGCAAGGCATTGTGCCTACTGGTACTATATAAGTCTTCAAGGAAGACATACATAGATGGCAACATACCAACGCACTAAGCTAGGCTTGTAGCGGAAAGATATCGTTATCAACATTGTGTTGATTACGATTCAACCTTTTTAACTGTTGTCATGGTAAATCCATTTGGATAATGCTTGCTAAAGCTGCATGTTTCATTTATGAAATATGACAGCAGAACGGAAAATCGCTTTCCTGAAAAGGAAACCTTAGGAGGATGTTTACAACATCCTGACGATTTTTTCGTATCAAAACTAGCAAACAAGGTTTGCAGGATTATTCCATCCATGTTTGGATTGAAGCAAACATAGGTTCTTGGAATTATCGTTTTGATGTAATCATAATGGAGTATGATTTAATTCAAAACGAAAAGATTATTGTGTATATATAAGAGGGTTAGTGGGAGCGCACTGACAGTGGCTGTCCTAAATAAATAATGATAATATATCTCATTTCTTGGAAATGATATTCCCATAATAACAATCAGTGAAAGCTTGGCTTTCGATAAAATTCTCCGAAGAATTCTTGGGAGAAACAACCTTTATTCTAGGAATAAAGATCTTCTAGGAAAGATTCAAAGTTGTTGAAAACTCTCTGTGGACTCGTACATTGAAAAATGTACGCGACCTGGTGTCTCATATGCTTTGAGCATATGGATTCACAAACAGGCCAATCCAAGTGATAGTCACTGGATTGATGCTAAGAACATCTGTTAGTATCTTAGAGAACTAAGGATGATGTCTTAGTCTATGGAGCAGGAGAACTTGAAGTGACTGGGATCACTGTAGCAAGTTTCCTAAATCGATAAAACGACTATAAGTCGCAAACGGTACTATACAGTTTGAATAACGGTACAGTGAGCTGGAAATCTTCCAAGCAAGATACTGTTACCGAATAAACAACAAATGCGGGTTATTGCTGCAGCTGAGGCGGCAATAGAAGCAATTTGGGTCGACAATAAATATAATTAGATTAGATATAATTCTGTTAGCAGCCAAGCTAGGCTTGAGCACATTATAAAGAATTAATGGTCTCATCAACGATCCAGATATATACTTCGACTATTCATCTGATTCGTTCGGATCATACATCGTGGCGATGGGATGATCGAATAAATCGCGTCAGACGATAATCATGCAAATCTGCGGAGGACAGTCTTTCATCAGCAATTTGAGTCTACCGTACATAGTTCGGGTGTCAAACACTCGAGTGACTGGCTATAGGCCAAGTGGGAGATTGTTGGACAATTATGACCCATAGCGTCACTATTTGTACAGATCATGGTGTTGTTGTACAAATTAACTATGTGACAAAGGAGATTGCACTCTTATCATTTGTGATTAGATCACCTAGATATATAAATGATGAGAGGTCCTTGTGATTTGTTCCGGGACGGAGAATGATATGAGACAATATCAGTCCACGAAGGATAAATCATTAAATATCCCTAGTCAGAGTATTATCGAGATTGGACATCGATAAATACGTAAAAGACTAGTATTACACTTGTGAGCGTTTGTGAGAGAACAACGTCATAGTTATCATATATTTGGGTATAGGATACTCATGCAAGTGTAATAAGAGGTTGTGTTTTACCGATGGTACGGGAAACAGCTTCGCTCTGGATAAGACCCCCTCAGAATTCCATTGGTAGTATGACTATGTGTCTATGGAAGTTCGAAATCAGGGTAGGTGTATTTGGTCTTCACCTGAGACTTGCACCGCTAATACATACGACAATCAATATACTTTGGTTGAGGTCGTCCAGGGCTTTAACCGGTTTCTGTGTAGGCCTCTTCTGGGTATATCGAGAATCGTAGTGTGTTGGGTGTGATGTCAAGACGGAAGTGTTACTCCAGTCATATGGAGATGATGGTCACGTAGGATACGGTACTAGCACTCTTAAATGCTGCGCAGCTATCGGGATATTATGACTAGGTCATGTATATCCGATTATAGAGACTAGTCGCCAGACATCCGATATGTGCTTCGTACGGGGCAGACACAATTCCAGCCCCAGGCCTAGCACGTGATCATCCGATACTGGACAGAAATACGCAATACTATGATATATTACGCTTGATATAGATCTTTATTCCTATAAGGATGTTTCCGGAGAATTGGGGAGGCATGGCGCTTTGCTAGAGGCCAACCTTGTCTTGTAATTCGGTATAAATGTAGTACGAGGTACTTACGTGTTCGGATAGTCCGACAACCGAATTTACTGCCAACATATCTGGGGATCTCATGGGTCACTTCCCAAAGATTCACCGATGACGTATAACTCGCACTCTAAATTAATCTGGGATTAATTAGAAGAGAGAGAAAATTAATCCGGGATTAATTGCGGAGATATTTTATCTGGGATAAAATATCATTTAAAGAGAGATAACGATTAATTTGGAATTAATCGATTAATTAATATATTTGATATATTAAACGAAATTGGATTTCGACGCGGAATTAAAATTATATTTTAATTCGGGCGAACGAATTAATTTAAAATTAATTCGTTAGCAAATTAAATAGTGACTTCGCTAGGCGTAATCATTTAATTACGACGCGACGGAAAATTTGTTAATTTGGAATTAGCGAACCCAAGCCCGAGATTATTTGCGAGCGCATTCGCATTTCGAATTCGAGTGTGGCAAATCAAATCAAGCGTCAAATCGCTAGTCGCATCTAGCGTCACATCATACGTCAATCATGTGATGGATGTCTTTCACTTTGAGTTTTTGACGCAAGTCACTATTCATGATTGATGGAAATGATGTGTGTGGTTGGTGCCATTTATGGCTTTAATGGTTTGCTTTTTGAATGGAAAATTCAAGTGAAATGCATGTGAAATTCACATGTGTGTATAAGATACACAAATTTCTCAAACCAAACACAACTCTTCTCTCTATTCTCTTTCTCTCTTCACGCCCAAAGGGGCAAAACTTACTGGTTTGCTGCTCTTGAAACCGTGAGCAGTGAGGGAAGCAAGAGTGAGATTTTGTGGCAAAATCTCAAGTGCTAGCACACTTACGAGACATGCAAAGGTGATAGGGAAGCTCACCCATGAGCCGGGAATCGTTTGACGAAGCTTGGAGCTCAACAAATTGGAGGCAAAAACCGAAACCAGTGAGCTCAAATCTGCACTGCAGTTCACGCCTAAACCAGTGAGCTTTTTGGAGTTCTGTTGCTTGCCGCGTCGCTCAACCGATCGATGTAACTAATCTGCAACTTCTTCGATGTGTATTCGCAATGTTTTCATGCTTATAATGATCTTGGGACCTAATTAGAAACCAACAGACTCCTCCAGTCCTCCCTCCAATCTAGAAGCTTTTCTTGAACTCAGCAAGCTCTTCCACGTTCCAAAGAGCCACCCAAGTGTGTGGCCTCCAAAGATGCACACACCAAAGCCAAAATTCAACGGCAAGACTACGCCTTGAGTGCACAGGTATTTTGCCTTTGGTGCTAGCCTAGGAAAATACCTCAAAACTTTTTACTCGAGGTTCCTCTAGTCTATTAGACTTAAGGATCCTCAAAATCAGTGGCTTACTCTTAAACTTTAGAGTTTCTCACTTATATAAACCCAAGATATGAAAGGTGTTGGTGTAAAAATTTGTGAAGAATTCTTTGGGTTTATATAGTGCTCCAAAGACAACAAAATTAATTAAGAATCTGATGTGGGAAAAAGCTAATTTAATCTTAGCCATTGGATCTTAATTTAGTGGTTTAATGAGATTATAAAACCCTAATAAGAGTCTGGGCCGAATTGGAATTCAAAACAAATAACAAAAAAAAATCACTATTCACATTACTATTCATGTGAATAGTGATTTTTTTTATTCCAATTCCCAAAGTGCCCCTTTCCTCATTCACCAATCCCTAAGCCACTATAGAACCTCATAAATGATTTGTTCAATAATTAAACAAATTGAAACATTTATGAACAATTCCTACAGCAATCATATATCCTGTTATATTTGTACTGTGCACTGTTAACCATTGATTTCGACTTTATTGTGTGTGACCTTTTGGGTTCCCCTCAAGTTGGACATGAAATGAATCGTGATAATTTAATCGAACATAAATTATCCTCCGATCAGATGGTCGTTCAATTTCAGTGACCAAGGTTGACATCTAGCAACATGCCAAGGCCCCCAAATGAGAAGGAAAGATATATATACCTATTTTGTATGCGATTTACATATGATACGGTCCATCGCCTCACTGTATCCCCACCTATTGACCTAGGGTACGGAAAGTGTGTACCTATATGGTCAAAGGTATGATGTTGATAGTGTCATGAATCATGTTAACCCAAGAATCTCACATGATTCTTCCGCTGTGGCCACAGTCTCAAGCACTGATCACACATATCAACCCACAAACTGGAATACTACTCTTATAAGAAAATATTATCCGAGAGAGTGGCGATTCTCTGTTGTATCTTTACAAACTTCATGTGTTTCAACAAATGACCTAATCAAACCCTTATGACTGGATCTTTTGAACCGGGGAAGGAGAATGTCAAAGTTATTTGATCCACACATACGATTGTAAAGACCTCAAGTCTAAAGACTAGTCATATAATCGATACATGAAAGTTCTCACAGACACATGGGATAAACACTCCATATGAAAACTTTCGGCGGTCAGTTCGAGGGACACGAGCAACTCATGCATCCATGTGATACACCAAGCGGGCGAATCTCCGCTAGTAGCCTATGAGATCGGCTACCCCACTTAAGGGTGGATCATATCATCATGCTAGTCTCTCCGCTTTGTGAACACCAAGATTATTCACAAAACTATGACTAGGAACATTTAAGAGTAATGATTCTCATAAGGTGTGGAAGCCATCGTCTTATTACTCCAATGGCTTTATTACAGTGTTGATGATTCATATAAGTTATATAAGACACGTATAATAAAGATTGTCATTTTATTAATTAATGAAAATATTACAAATACATATACATATAGCCCATCCACAAGTTGGGTATAGGGCATATCCCTAACAATCTCTCACTTACACTATAGCCAACTAGTATGAATCTGGACACTATACTCTCGGGTGTGCCTAGCATGCTTTTGTTGAGTCAGCCCTTTAGTCAGAGAATCTATAAGATTATCTTCTGTGGGTGTTTTCTCTATAATAACTTTTTTTCTCTCAACAATCTCTCTGATGAGATGAAATCACGTGAGTACATGCTTGGATTTCTGGTGGGACATTGGTTCCTTTGATTAAGCAATGGTGATCGTGTTGTCACAGTACATCGTGACACCATTCTTTATCGCGGGAAGCACTTCCAGCTTCGTGATGAACTTCTTTATCCAGACTGCTTCTTTAGCTGCCTCAGATGATGCAATATACTCGGCTTCAGTGGTGGAGTCTGATGTAGTTGATTGCTTTGAGCTTTTCCAACTTATAGCACCGCCATTTAAAGTAAACATATATCTTGTTTGCGATCTGCTGTCGTCCATATCGGTCTGAAAGCTCGCATCACAGTAACCAATGACTTTCATTTCAGAACAATCTCCGTATGTCAAAAACACATCCTTAGTTCTTCTCAGATACTTGAGGATTGTTTTGACAGCTGCCCAGTGTTGCTCACTAGGATTTGCATGATACCTGCTCGTTATGCTAAGATCATAAGAGACATCAAGTCTTGTACATGGCTTGGCGTACATGATCGATCCTATTGCTGAAGCATAAGGGATCCTACTCATACGTTCTCTATCTGAAGGAGTATGTGGACATTCCTCCTTAGATAATTTGATTCCATGTCAAGTAGGTAAATTACCTCTTTTGGAATCTTCTATTTTGAATCTTTTCAAAACTTTATCTATGTACGTAGATTGAGAAAGTCCTAAGAACCCCTTACATCTATTATGGTAGATCTTAATGCCGAGGATGTAGGCTGTTTCTCCCAAATCTTTCATGGAGAAATTCTAAGATAACCATTGCTTGGTGGCTTGCATCATGGGAATATCATTCCCGATGATTAATATGTCATCGACATATAATACAAGAAATACAACAGCACTCCCACTACTTTTCCTGTAAACACAAGGCTCGTCTACATTTTTGATGAAGTCAAATTTTTTTATTGTCTCATCAAATCGTATATTCCAACTTCTGGAGGCTTGCTTGAGTCCATAAATGGATCGTTTAAGCTTGCATACTTTATTATGATCATCCTTAGATGCAAACCCCTCAAGTTGTGTCATATAGACTTCCTCTACGAGGTTCCCATTAAGGAAAGCAGTTTTGACATCCATCTGCCAAATCTCATAATCAAAGTGTGCAGCTAGTGCCAGTAAAATTCGAATGGACTTTATCATTGCAACAGGCGAGAAGGTTTCGTCATAGTCAATTCCTTGGATTTTTCTATAACCTTTCACCACCAACCTAGCCTTATAAGTTTCGATGTTGCCTTCTGCATCAGTTTTACTCTTGTAAATCCACTTGCAGCCTATTGGTTTTATCCCTTCAGGTGCATCTACCAAGTCTCAGACTTGATTCTGATACATAGAGTCTATTTCGGATTTTATAGCCTCAAGCCACTTGACTGAATCAATGTCACGCATTGCTTCGTCATAACTGGTGGGATCATCATTATGAATGACCTGATCATGTTCCTTATCAATATGGAAACCATATCTTTCAGGCTCATGTCTTTCCCTACCAGACCTTCTAAGTTCATAACCTTGTGGTTGTTCCGTCGCTGCCATTTTGAGGGGCCTAGGGTTTAGTTCTATGTTAGTTTGTTCTTCTCGTACCTCATCAATGTCAAGTCTACTCCCACTATATTTCTTGAGAAGGAATTCTTTCTCTAGAAATTTAGCATTTTGTGAGACAAATGTTCTTTGTTCATTTGGGATGTAGAACACGTATGCTCTTGAGTTCAAGGCATATCCTACAAACTTACATTTAACTACCATATCATCCAATTTGTTAGTTTGTGTGAGCTTGGCATATGCGTCACATCCCCAAACTCTTAAATAACTAAGACTAGGACGTTTCCCAAACCATAACTCATATGGTGTTTGACTAACAGTCTTGGAAGGAACTTGGTTTAGTAGTAGTGTTGCAGTTTCTAAAGCAAGACCCCAAAATGAAAGAGGTAGATCTGTGTCTGGCATCATTGATCAAACCATATCTAATAATGTCTGATTTCTCCTTTCGGAGACCCCATTATGCTGTGGAGTTCCCGGAAGAGTCCACTGGGAAACAATGCCATTTTCTCTCAAGTAATCTTGAAATTCGTTGCTTAAGTATTCACCACCTCGGTCAGACCTTAGTGACTTAATACTTTTATTAAGCTGGTTTTCTACTTCAGCCTTGAAGTCTTTGAATTTCTCAAAGGCTTCAGATTTGTACCGCATAAGGTACACATACCCATATCGTGAATGATCATCGATAAAGGTAATGAAGTAGGAGAATCCACCTCTAGCAGTGACTGACATTGGTCCGCATACATCAGAGTGTATGAGTTCTAATGTCTCCGATGCACGCTGTCTTTTACCTTTGAAGGGTAATTTGGTCATTTTACCAAGTAAACAAGACTCATAAGTTCCATAAGATTTATATTTGAAGGGTTTGAAATACCCATCCTTATGTAGCTTAGTTAATCTTGTTTCATTGATATGACCTAAGTGACTGTGCCATAGAAGTGATTCACTGAAATTATTCGAGTTAACGTTGTATATATTAGAGGTTGAACATTCTTTGTTAGTTTGTAAGACATAGATACCATTATTCAAAATACCATCTCCATATTTCATTTCATTGAAATAAATAAAACATTCATTACAACTTATTTGGGATGAAAAGCCTTTATTACATAAAGAAGAAATTGAAATGATTTTCTTTACTATACAATGTACATAAACACAATCTTCCAACTCTAAAACTAAACCATTCGGAAAAACTAATGAATAAGTCCCCACGCACAATGCAGCCAGTTTTTCTCCATTACCCATGCGTAAGTCAACCTCCCCATGACGGAGTCTCCTACTGTTTCTCAGGCCCAACACATTGTTACACAAGTGAGTCCTACAACTGGTGTCAAGCACCCAAGTAGAAGGTGTTGGTTTCTATGATTAGTCCCAAGATCATAATGAACAAAGAAATGCGAATGAATAAGGGAGAAGAGTGGCAGAAACACACTTACATCGATCGGTTTTGGATGCGTCAAACAACAAAATTTTTCCTCTCCAAGCAGTCCAAGATTCGGCCAAGGCAGTCCACAATGCTCCAAGCTTTGTTTTGTCTTTCCAAGCTCTTGAATAGGTTTCCCTATCACCTCTTGATGATCCTTGAAGAGTGCTAGCCCTTTGATAAACTTTGCAACAAATATTTATCAATTTTCTTCCTTCAAATTCGTCCAAGAAATGAAGAAAATGGGAGTGCCAAAACTGTTACAGGTTTCGACCTTAGAGGGAGAGAGAAGAAGTTGTGAATTTGATTTCAAAATCAATATTAATTGTTTCAAAAACAATTGTAAATTATATACCAAACCTTGGTTGGTATATGTCTTTCACCTTACTTTGACTTGGAGTGTTTTACACACTTTAACCAACTCACCTAAACCCATCAAGCTAAAGTGAATTAGTTGACTAGTGATGTGATGGTTGATGTGACATGTGGGCCCCACTCGATTCCGAATGCGAGTGGGCCCGCAAACACTCCCGAGCTCAGGTTCGCTAATTCCGAATTAACGAACTTCCATCGCGATGTAATTAAATCGAATTTAATTAAATAATTAAGCCTAGCAAAATTACTATTCACGTCGCTTACGAATTAATTCCAAATTAACTCGTTTGCCCGAATTAAAATCTAATTTTAATTCCGCATCGAAATCTAATTTCGAATAATATATCGAATATATTATTTTATCGATTAATTCCAAATTAATATTTCTCTCTCTTCAAATAGTACTTTATCCAAGATAAAGTCTCTCCGCAATTAATCCCAGATTAATTTAGTTCGAATCATACGTCATCGGTGAATCTTCGGGAAGCGACCCAAGAGATCCCTGGATATGTTAGCAGTAAATACGGTCGTCGGACTATCCGAAAACGTACGTACCTCGTACTAAGTTTTTACCGATTTACGAGACAATGTTGGATTCTAGCAAAGCGCCATGCCTACCCAATTCTCCAGAAATATTCTTACTAGAATATATGATCTGTATCAGGCGTAATATAATGTAGTATTGTGTATTGTGATCCAGTATCGGATGTCACGTGCAAGGCCTGGGGCTGGAATAGTGTCTGCCCCGTACGAAGCACATATCGGATATCAAGCAACTAGTCTATTTGAATCGGATAATCATGACCTTGTCATATTATCCCGATGGTTGCAACACAATAGAGAACCAGTTCTGAATCCCTGCGTGATCATCATCTCCATATGTCTAAAGTGATACTTCCGTCTTGACATCACATCCAATACACTACGATTCTCAATAAACCCAGAAGAGGCGTACACAGAACCTGTTAAAGCCCTGGACGACCAAAACCAAAGTTTATCGATTGTCGTAAGTACTAGCGATGCAAGTCTCAGGTTAAGACCAAATACACCTACCCTGAAGCGGACTCCCATAGACACAAATACATACTACCAATGGGATTCTGCGGGGTCTATCCAGAGCGAAGTAGTTTTCCGTACCATCGGTAAAACACAACCTCATATCGCACTTGCATAAGTATCATATACTTAAATATATGAAAACTATGTCGTTATGCCCTCACAACGCGCACAAGTGCAATACTAGTCTATTCCGCATTATCGATGTCCAATCTCGATAATACTACGACTAGGGATATTTAATGATTAAACCTTTATGGATTGATACTGTCTCATATCATCTCAATCTGGAACTAATCATATTTACTTTTACCATTTAAATATGAAAGTAAATAAATTACAAAACGGTAAAAGGCAATTTCATTACAACATAGTTAATTTTGTACAAAAACACAATATCTTTTACAAACAGTGACGCTATGGGTCATAACTGTCCAAAAATCTCAGACTTGGCCAATAGCCAGTCACTCAAGCATCTAATACCTGAACTATGTAAATGTCGCTCAAACGTTTGATGAGGAATAGCTTTCGTCAACGGATCTGCCATGTTGTCATCTGATGCGACCTTCTCGACCTTCACATCGCCACGATGTTTGATCTCACGAATCAGATGGAAACATCAAAGAACATGCTTGGATCGTTGATGAGACCGCGGTTCCTTAGCCTGCGCTATAGCTCCGTTATTGTCACAATACAATGGAACGGGCTCAGCTGCTAACGGAACTACTCCTAATCCAATTAGGAATTTTCGGATCCAAATTGTTTCCTTTGCTGCTTCAGCTGCAGCAATGTACTCCGTTTCTATTGTTGAATCGACAACAGTCTCTTGCTTGGAAGATTTCCAGCTCACTACTCCGTTATTCAAACAAAATATGTACCCGGATTCCGACTTGCAGTCGTCTTTATCGGTTTGGAAACTTGCATCGGTATACCCAGTTGCCTTAAGTTCTCCATCTCCATAGATTAATAAAGCATCCTTAGTTCATCTAAGATACTTAAGGATGTTCTTAACCGCCATCCAGTGACCTTCACCTGGATCGGCCTGATAGCGACTATACATGCTCAAAGCATAGGAGACATCAGGTCGCGTACATATCATGGCATACATGATTGATCCGACTACCGAGGCGAACAATATCCGACTCATGTTGTCTCTCTCATCTTGAGTTTTAGGACACATGTCCTTAGATAGATAGACGCCATGTGATACTGGCAACAGTCCTCTCTTGGACTGATCCATGTTGAATCTCTTCAACACTTTGTCAATGTACGTGCTCTAGGAGAGTCCAAGCAGCTTTCTAGATCTATCCCGGTAGATCTTTATTCCCAGAATAAATGCTGCTTCTCCCAGATCTTTCATGGAGAATTTCAATGAAAGCCAAGCTTTCACCGACGTTAGCATGGGAATGTCATTGCCTATAAGCAATACATCGTCAACATAAAGGAAAATAAAAGTCAGTGCTCTCCCACTAACCTTCTTATATACACAAGGATCATCTTTGTTTTGAATGAAATCATATTCTTTTATGATCTCATCAAAAAGTTGGTTCCATGAACGTGATGCTTGCTTCAGTCCATAAATGGACCGATTTAACTTACAAACCTTGTTTGCAAGTCTGGGCACGATAAAACCATCAGGCTGTTGCATATAAACATCTTCCGAAAGGTTTCCGTTAAGGAAAGCGATTTTAACGTCCATCTGCCATATCTCGTAATCGAAATATGTATCAATAGCAAGCATTATCTGAATGGATTTAATCATGGCAACGGGTGAGAAAGTTTCATCGTAATCGACACCATGTCGTTGATGATACCCCTACGCAACAAGCCTAGCTTTGTACGTTTGTACGTTGCCATCCATGTCGGTCTTCTTCTTGAAGACCCATTTGTATCCAATAGGCTTTACGACTTCTGGTGCATCAACCAGTGTCCAAACTTGGTTGGAGTACATGGAATCCATTTCGGACTTCATGGCCTCTTGCCATAAAACGGAATCGATATCTTGTATCGCTTCTTCATACGTAGTCGGTTCGTTATCCTTAATAAGATTAATATCTACATGAGGTGAGATCAGAAACCCATACCTCTCAGGTTATTTCCTGACTCTCTCCGACCTACGCGGTCCTTGTGTAAAAGAAGATTGTGGTACAGTCTCATCCCGGATGGACTGTTCTTGTTCCGTTGAGGATTCTAAGCCAGTAATAGTATCACTCTGATTTTCATCGAGTTCTACTTTCCTCCCACTAACCACTGCATTTAGGAATTCCTTCTCAAGGAAAACCGCATGTAGAGCAACAAATATTTTGTTCTCTTATGGGTGATAGAAGTAATATCCTTTGGTTTCCCTAGGATATCCTACGAATAGGCATTTATCCGATTTGGGTTCAAGTTTGGTACCTTCCAAACGTTTGACGTATGCCCAGCATCCCCAAATCTTCAGGAATGAGAAACCCGGTTTCTTTCATGTCCATATCTCATATGGTGTCTTTTGTACATACTTTGACGGAACCTTATTCAAAATAAAAATTGCATTATTTAATGCATATCCCCAGAAGGAAACAGGTAGCTCAGTGCGACTCATCATAGACCTAACCATGTCCAACAAAGTTCGGATTCTCCGTTCGGACACAACGTTTAATTGCAGTGTTCCAGGAGGAGTCCACTGTGAAAGAATACCATATTCTTTCAAGTAATCTAGAAACTCATTGCTCAAGTATTCACCACCACGGTCCGACCGTAATGTCTTTATACTCTTGCTGGTCTGTTTTTCAACTTCGTATCGAAATTCTTTGATTTCTCAAAAGTCTCCGACTTGTGTCTCATAAGATACACATAACCATAACGTGATGCATCATCTGTAAAGGTTACGAAGTATTCGTATCCACCTCTAGCCTGGCTAGACATGGGCCCACATATGTCACTATGAACGAGGGCTAACAGTTCAGTGGCGCATTCACCTTTACCGCTAAAAGGTGATTTAGGAATTTTGCCTAATAAGCAAGATACGCAGACGTCAAATGAATTTGGATCAAATACGTCCAGGTACCCACTCTTCGAAAGTGTGGATATACGAGTCTTGTTTATGTGTCTCAGACAACAGTGCCACATATAAGTTTCATCATTGTTACTCATTTTGAGCCTTTTGTTTGTTATGTTATATGTTTGAGATTGATTTATAGTCAAAATATAAGACCATTATTTGCAATAGCAGTGCAAATTTCTACATCATTTTTACACATAAAACACCCAGTAATTCTAAATACAAAAGTATACCCACATTGGGTTAACATAGATACAGAAATAACATGCATAGTCAAACAAGGTGTTGGTGTCTAATT
The DNA here is from genome assembly GCA_019454045.1 of Zanthoxylum bungeanum. Taxonomy (NCBI): domain Eukaryota; kingdom Viridiplantae; phylum Streptophyta; class Magnoliopsida; order Sapindales; family Rutaceae; genus Zanthoxylum; species Zanthoxylum bungeanum. The sequence continues at coordinate 39,894 of SKCR01034640.1, forward strand.
AGGTCCCAAAATTATTATAAGCATGAAAAATAATTGTGAATACATCAACGAAGGTAGCGGAATACTCACATCGATCGGTTGAGCGACGTACGACGAACAAAAATTCACTTTCTGCCCATTTACTAGTCACGGCAGTGAGCTGCCAGTGCTCACTGGTTTGGCCTTCATTTGGTTCCTTCGTCAAGCTCCGAGCTTCGTCGAACGGTTCCCAGCTCATTGGTGGACTTCCCTATCACCTTCGCATGTCTCGTAAGTGTGCTAGCACTTGTGATTTTGCCACAAAATCACACTCTTGGCTTCCCTATTGCTCAGCATTTTGCAACAAAACAGTGAACAATTCTCAGCCCCTTGGGCGTGAGCTTTTGGAGAGAAAAGGAGAAGAGAAAGTTGTGTTGTGTTATGATTATATGTTTGGTTATGTATTTCCAAAAAACACATACCAAATTCAAAAGTCAAATTGATAAAATTGTCATTCCAAATGACAAAAGTAAACTTGAGTGTTTAACACTCTTTGACCAACCAACCACTTCCATCACTTGCAATCAATCTATCACATCAATTAATCAAGTGTCACATCACTCAAAGTGACATGTGATTTGACGCTTGATGCGACTAATGATTTAACGCTTGATGTGACTTGCGTGCCGCATTCAAATTCGAAATGCGAATGCACTCACAAACACTCTCGGGCTCGGGTTCGTTAATTTTAAATTACTTCTCAATTCTCCAGAAACATCCTTACAAGAATAAAGGATCTGTATCAAGCGTAGTATACCGTAGTATTGCGTATTTCTGTCCAGTATCGGATGATCACGTGCTAGGCCTGGGGCTGGATAAGTGTCTGCCCCGTACGAAGTACATGTTGGATGTCTGGTAACTAGTCTCTATATCGAATAACTATGACCAAGTCATATTATCCCGGTGGCTGCAGCACTTAAGAGAACCAGTACCGTATCCTACGTGACCATCATCTCCATATGACTGGAGTGACACTTCCATCTTGACATCACACCCAACACACTACGATTCTCGATATACCCAGAATTGGCGTACACAGAAACCGGTTAAAGCCTTGGACGACCTCAACCAAAGTATATTGATTGTTATATGCATTAGCGGTGCAAGTCTCAGGTTAAGACCAAATACACCTACCCTGATTTCGGACTTCCATAGACACATAGTCATACTACCAATGGAATTCTGAGGGGGTCTTATCCAGAGCGAAGCTGTTTCCCGTACCATCGGTAAAACACAACCTCCTATTACACTTGCATGAGTATCCTATACCCAAATATATGATCACTATGACGTTGTTCTCTCACAAACGCGCACAAGTGTAATACTAGTCTTTTACGTATTTATCGATGTCCAATCTCGATAATACTCTGACTATGGATATTTAATGATTTATCCTTCGTGGACTGATACTGTCTCATATCATTCTCCGTCCAGGAATAAAGCATAGGGACCTCTTATCATTTATACATCTAGGTGATGTAATCACAAATGATAAGAGTGCAATCCCTTTGTCACATAGTTAATTTGTTCAACAACACCATGATCTGTACAAATAGTGACGCTATGGATCATAATTATCCAACAATCTCCCACTTGGCCTATAGCCAGTCACTCGAGTGCTTGACACCCGAACTATGTACGATTGGCTCAAATTGCTGATGAAAGACTTTCATCAGCGGATTTGCATGATTATCGTCTGACGCGATTTATTCGATCATCACATCGCCACGATTTATGATCCGAACGAATCAGATGAATAGTCGAAGTATATATCTGGATCGTTGATGAGACCATTAATTCTTTAGCCTGAGCTGACGCGTAGCTCAGCTGCTAACAGAATTATATCTAATCTAATTAGATTTATTATCGACCCAAATGGCTTCTATTGCTGCCTCAGCTGCAGCAATAATCCGCATTTGTTGTTTATTTGGTAACAGTATCTTGCTTGGAGATTTCCAGCTCATTGTACCATTATCAAACTGTATATTAACGTTTGCGACATTCATTCGTCTTTATCGGTTTAGGAAACTTGTTACAGTGATCTCAGTCACTTCAAGTTCTCCTGCTCCATAGACTAAGACATCATCCTTAGCTCTCTAAGATACTAACGAATGTTCTTAGCATCAATCCAGTGACTATCACTTGGATTGGCCTGTTTGTGAATCCATATGCTAAAAGCATATGAGACACCAGGTCGCGTACATTTTTCAATGTACGAGTCCACAGAGAGTTTTCAACAACTTTGAATCTTTCCTAGAAGATCTTTATTCCTATAATAAAGGTTGTTTCTCCCAAGAATTCTTCGAAGAATTTTATCGAAAGCCAAACTTTCACTGATTGTTATTATGGGAATATCATTTCCAAGAAATGAGATATATTATCATTATTTTATACGACAGCCATTGTCAGTGCGCTCCCACTACCCTCTTATATACACAAGAATCTTTTCGTTTTGAATTAAATCATACTCCATTATGATTACATCAAAACGATAATTCCTAGAACCTATGATTGCTTCAATCCAAACGTGGATCGATTAACCTACAAAGCTTGTTTGCTAGTTTTGGTACGACAAAACCAACAGGATGTTATAAACATCCTCCAAAAGGTTGACTTTTCAGGAAAGCGATTTTCCCGTTAAACTGACATATTTCATAAATGAAACATGCAGCTTTAGCAAGCATTATCCAAATGGATTTACCGTGGCAACAATTAAAAGGTTGAATCGTAATCAACACAATGTTGATAACGATACCTTTCCGCTACAAGCCTAGCTTAGTACGTTGGTATGTTGCCATCCATGTACGTCTTCCTTGAAGACTTATATAGTATCAGTAGGCACAATGCCTTGCGGTACATCAACTAGTATTCGAACTTGTTGATATACATGGAATCCATTTCAGATATCATGACACTTTGTCATAATTAGGGAGTCGATACCTTGTATCACATCCTCATACGTAGTCAGTTGGTATACCTCAAAAGATAGACATCTTTATGAGATGAGATCAGAAACCCATACCCCTAGGTTGTTTTCTGACTCTCTCCGACATACGCGTTCTTGTGTATACGAAGATTAATGGTAATAGTTACATCCTTGAGGAACTATTTGTGTTCCATTAAGGATTCGATGCCTTGAATAGTATCACTCCGATTTTCATCGAGTTTTACTATCCTCCCACTTACCACTGCACATCGGTATTCCTCTTAGGAAAACCGCATGGCGAGCAACAGTTACATTGTTCTCTTGTGAGTTGTATAAGTACAATACTTATGGTATCCTTAGGATATCCTACAATTGGCAATTGTCCAATTTGGGTTTTAGTTTGGTATCATCCAAACATATGCCTAGCATTCCCAAATTATCAGGAATGTGAAACCCGGTTTCTTTCCTGTTCATATCTAATATGATATCTGTCAAACAGATTATAATGGAACCTTATTCTAAATAAGTTCTGCACTGATAATGTTTATCCGTTGAAGGAAATGGTAGCTCAGAGCGACTCATGATTAACCTTAACCATGTCTAACATAATTCGGTTTATCCTGTTCGGACACACCGTCACTTTGACGTGTTCTGGGAGGAGTCGTCTTTTGAAAGAATGATATACTCTTTCAAGTATATAAGAAACTTATTGCTAAATATTTTCCATTACGGTCTTACCGTGACGGTATAATACTATAGCCGATCTATTTGTTTATTTCGTGTCGAAACTTTAAAAGTTTCCGATTTGTCTTCTTCAAAAGAAACACATAACCATAACCCGATGCCACATCCGTATAGGTCACGAAATATTCATTTCCACATCTAGCCTAGCTAGACTTGGGCCCACTTGCTTCACTATGAACTAGGGCTAACAGATAGGTGGCATTTAAACTTTTACCAAGTAAATGTGTTTTAGGCACTTTGCCCAATAAACTAGATTCGTAGACTTTATTTGATTGAATCAAATCAGTCCTGGTACCCGCTCTTCAAAAGTACGGATATACGATTCCAGTTTAATGTGTCCCAGACAACATTGCCACAATTAGTTTCTTCTGATCAAATCAGTTGAGCTATTTATTTGTCATAATATATATTTGAGATTTATTTATATTCAAAATATAAATTCTGTTATTTACATCTAATGTGTTTATCTCAATATCATCCTTATATAATAAAACACTTTAGTGTTCTAGAATATAAAGGTTCACTCGCAGCGGGTCAAACACTGATATAGAGATAATGTATCTAGTCAAACTAGTTACATTATAACAGTTCCTAATTTAAGTATGCACCTGAAGGTAGTTCCTAAACTTAGGTTTCTACGGTTAAAATAGCGACTTTCGTCCCGTTTCCAAATCGCATATTAAATCTCATTGAAGTCAGTATCCTGTTCAAAACAGATTCTGAACATCAATATATATTTATGTACCACACTAAGTATTAAAATCTAATTTTAATACTAGTAGTGAACATAATTTTGACAAACATATTTGAAGTTAGAGCCTTGCTCGTCTTCAATTCCTTATGTCTGCCTTGTCCAAACGGCAGTCACGCTTCCGCGATCCCGTTTGCCACATTTAGCAGACATTTTGGGATATGTCCTTATCTTCCCAGAAGACTATAATGATTTTGCCTTTGCGAGTTTCAACACTCCAGAAGCCTTTGGCCAAGCCTTGGCCTTCTAGAATATCGAAGTAAGGTGCGCCTCGTGCTACTTGCCTTATTGCAAAGTTTGACTTTATCTCATTGAGAATAGTCATTGACTCTCCAAGAGTTTACTATTGCAATATTAGTACTCTAAATCTAAATATAGATTTATGAAGATCCTTCAATTTCTTTATCATACTTTAAAGATCTAATCCTTAGTTCTGATTCAGAAATTAAGGAATCTACTGCGGTAAGTATAATGGATTAAGCACTTAAGTTATCATTACATAATCTTCCAAGGTATGCTCTGCTATTTCTTACCTCCGGGTGGGCTTAGGCATAATATGTTATTTTATAAAAATAACTTATTATTTTTCGAGGACCATCCTGAAATTTTTTCCCAATTTGAAAATTAAACCATTTAAAACATTTCCTATGATTATGAATTAAACGTCAATCTTTCAATTTTATCTTGATTTTAATAGTCCAACTATTAATCAATTATTAAGGTACTATTTATTATAATGACTACAATAGTCCAACTATTTAATCAACTATAATTTTAATTCAATTATATTGATTACTATAATCCAATTATAAAATCAACTATAAATGAATAGTTTGAATATATAGTCCAACTATTTATTAAAACAACAATTTAAATATTAGTCCAACTAACATTTATTTATTTGACGAATGATTATTTGTTTGAGCGCGTATGGCGAGTAATTGAACGATATTGCAAATTCAATTCTTGCCTCCCACTATTTTTCGGCGAGCCTCTAACCCTCTGTCGAGTACTCGGGAAACTGCGTTTCCTAGTGGGCTAGAATCCCATTAAATATCACACAATCTTGACTTTGGCCAACAAATTGTATGATAATTAACTAGGTAGATCTCTAAGATCGATGGATCCAATCCAATTCCTAGATCCGGTAGGGGGACATCCAAGTCCGAAACATATAACTTATATATGCCAATACATCTAATGTATTGCCTAACCCTTTTCCTCTGAATCAACTAAGCTTTGGCTTTGGCACAACAAACTTAGTGATCCCAGTCAAGCGCGACCCATTGACCATGGAAAGCTTTGTAATCAATGTCGATGGACAAGAATTGGTCTTGACTTTGGCCAATAAACCACGACTTGGATATGACACTAACATGTAACAAAGCCTTCGTGATTCAAACACATCTTCGAAAGACAAAGGCCTTGACTTTGGCCAACAAACCAATTCCGTCTCGAATCTTGAGTGAGAATCACTCAATGGAAGGAAAAACGCTTAATATTGAACGAGGGTTTTTCGTATGCAAATTGGCAACCAATTTATCTTTGTTAAGGTCTCATCATCATACACCCTTAAACATGCATTCTAAACACATAATAAAGCGCGTATGTAAAATAATAATGATATGCGGATGGATACTTTACATTGATCCTAGATTAAATCTCTCACTTTCTCTCTCCCGCTAGCACAAGTATTACTTCTACCCGTTACACTACACTTCTAAAGAAACCTCATTTACATTGAGGGGAATAGGTTAGAAGAGAATACAAAGAAATGAGAGGTAATAAGGCTGGACACGCAGGTCCAATTTAATAAATCAAATTTATTACAACAATTTCCAAAATTGTCCCCACCCGACTAATATCCATCCGATATACATTATTCATTCATCACAACCATGTATTCACACAAGCATGTTATCAATCAATCTAATCAAATTAATTAATATGATAATTAGTGATCATCCAATGTTCAAACAACGATTTGATTTTGCGCGAGTCAAACTCGTTTTGCGAATAAGTACTCAAAGTACGAATTCTCGAATTGAATTAAACTACAACATTCAATCCAATTTAATATGTATTTAATACTAATTTACTATTTAATTCCAAATTAAATATCACACTTTATTAATAAACCTTTTACGACTTAAATTCCAAATTTAATCGCTACGGGTCTCAAAGCCCGATTAACGTCCAACGTCAATTTAATTCAAGTCCAATGGGCTTTTAATTGATTTCTTAAGGCGTGACTTTTGGTCAACTCGGGTCAAACCGAAAACCAAAGTCCAATCCGGGAATTACCCCATAAGCCCTAAATCAATTTAGGCTCATTAGGCCCAATTAAACTTTAAAGGTTCATTAAGTCGCATTTGGGCTTTATAGATGCGGTTTTGGGCCCAATTGGATCCAATCCAATTTACCTAAACCCAACTTTGTACAACAAAGCCAAATAAGCCCAATTACAACATAATAAGCCCAAATCCAATTTAAAGGCCCAATTAATTAAATTATATAAATCCAATTTCGCAATTAATTACCTAAAGTGCATTACATGATTAATCACCCAAATCAATATTTCTAAAACACATATTTGTCCAATTAATCATGCTCAACTTCAACAAAACATGTCCAACACATTTCATGAAAAATCAAACCCATATACATGCTTCAAAGTCTCGGCCAAGGGAGGGATAATTTTGTCCGATTCGGTTTCAATCCAATTAAACACACAATCGACATTAAATCATCATCCTAATTGATTCTAACTCATCCAATGAATTACAAATCAAAAAATCCAAGACTAAATAGGGCATATTGTATTCGGCCAAGATAAGTATTTGGGGATTTTTGTTCAATTCAAAATTCAATCCAATTCAATCTAAAATTAACATCATCCAACATCATTACAACTCATCCAATGAATCAAAATGAAAAATTCCAAGAATTCCAAAAACCCTAACTTTCGGCCAAGCACAAAAAATTGGGGATATTTGATCCAATCACAATTTCATCAAATTGATCCAATCAATCCTTAATTCAATAACATTTAAGCATACTCAATCATCCAATTTCATAAAATCATGCTCAAATTCATTTTAACCAATTTTAAGCCCTAACATTTTCATGCTCAAACCTAGGCTCTTGATGCCATTGTTTGTTTCTAATTAGGTCCCAAGATCATTATAAGCATGAAAAATAATTGTGAATACATCAACGGAGGTAGCGGAATACTCACATTGATCGATTGAGCAACGTGCGACGAACAAAAATTCACTTTCTGCCCATCTACTGGTCACGGCAGTGAGCTGCCAGTGCTCACTGGTTTGGCCTTCATTTGGTTCCTTCGTCAAGCTCCAAACTTCGTCGAACGGTTCCCGGCTCATTGGTGGACTTCCCTATCACATTCGCATGTCTCGTAAGTGTGCTAGCACTTGTGATTTTGCCACAAAATCACACTCTTGGCTTCCCTATTGCTCGGCATTTTGCAACAAAACAGTGAGCAATTCTCAGCCCCTTGGGCTTGAGCTTTTGGAGAGAAAAGGAGAAGAGAAAGTTGTGTTGTGTTTTGATTAATTGTTTGGTTATGTATTTCCAAAAAACACATACCAAATTCAAAAGTCAAATGGATAAAATTGTCATTCCAAATGACAAAAGTAAACTTAAGTGTTTAATACTCTTTGACCAACCAACCACTTCCATCACTTGCAATCAATCAATCACATCAATCAATCAAGTGTCACAACACTCAAAGTGACATGTGATTTGACGCTTGATGCGACTAATGATTTAACGCTTGATGTGACTTGCGTGCCGCATTCAAATTCGAAATGCGAATGCGCTCGCAAACACTCTCAGGCTCGAGTTCGTTAATTCTAAATTAACGAATTTTCCGTCGCGTCGTAATTAAATGATTACGCCTAGCGAAATCACTATTCAAGTCGCTAACGAATTAATTCTAAATTAATTCGTTCGCCCGAATTAAAATTTAATTTTAATTCTGCGTCGAAATCCAATTTCGTTTAATATATCAAATATATTAATTAATCGATTAATTCCAAATTAATCATTATCTCTCTTTTAATTGATATTTTATCCCAGATAAAATATCTCCGCAATTAATCCCAGATTAATCTTCTCTCTCTTCCAATTAATCCCAGATTAATTTAGAGTGTGAGTTATACGTCATCGGTGAATCTTTGGGAAGCGACCCATGAGATCCCCGGATATGTTGGCAGTAAATTCGGTCGTCGGACTATCCGAACACGTAAGTACCTCGTACTACGTTTATGCCGAATTACAAGACAAGGTTGGCCTCTAGCAAAGCGCCATGCCTCCCCAATTCTCCATAAACATCCTTACATGAATAAAGGATCTGTACCAAGCGTAGTATACCGTAGTATTGCGTATTTCTGTCCAGTATCGGATGATCACGTGCTAGGCCTGGGGCTGGATATGTGTCTGCCTCATACGAAGCACATGTCGGATGTCTGGTAACTAGTCTCTATATCGGATAACTATGACCAAGTCATATTATCCTGATGGTTGCAGCACTTAAGAGAACCAGTACCGTATCATACGTGACCATCATCTCCATATGAATGGAGTGACACTTCCATCTTGACATCACACCCAACACACTACGATTCTCGATATACCCAGAATTGGCGTACACAGAAACCGGTTAAAGCCTTGGACAACCTCAACCAAAGTATATTGATTGTCGTATGCATTAGCGGTGCAAGTCTCAGGTTAAGACCAAATACACCTACCCTGATTTCGGACTTCCATAGACACATAGTCATACTACCAATGGAATTTCGATGGGGTCTTATCCAGAGCGAAGCTGTTTCCCGTACCATCGGTAAAACACAACCTCCTATTACACTTGCAAGAGTATCATATACCCAAATATATGATAATTATTCCGTTGTGCTCTCACAAATGCGCACAAGTGTAATACTAGTCTTTTACATATTTATCGATGTCCAATCTCGATAATACTCTGACTAGGGATATTTAATGATTTATCCTTCGTGGACTGATATTGTCTCATATCATTCTCCGTCCAGGAACAAATCATAGGGACCTCTCATCATTTATACATCTAGGTGATTTAATCACAAATGATAAGAGTGCAATCTCCTTTGTCACATAGTTAATTTGTACAACAACACCATGATCTGTACAAATAGTGACGCTATGGGTCATAATTGTCCAACACTAGGTACATAATAACAGTCATTAAGTTCAAGTACATGCCCCGAGGGCAGTTCTAAAACAAAAATACCAACGGCCAAAACGGCGATTGGTGCCCCATTTCCGACTCGTAGATCAATCTCCCATGAGGCCAGTCTTCTGCTAATCCGCAGATCTTGCACATCAGTACATATGTGAGTACCACAACCAGAATCAAAAATCCAATTTTTAAAACTAGAAGTAGTCATGTTTATTTCAATAACAAACATACCTGAAGTCGGTGCCTTGCCCGCTTTAATCTCCTTCTGGAGCGCCTTATACTCGCGGCAGTCACGCTTCCAGTGACCCCGCTTGCCGCACTGGAGGCAAACATCCTGAGATTTGTCCTTAGGCTTCCCATGAACCTTTGACGATTTGGCCTTGCCCTTTCTTTTATGCTTCTTCTTCTTCACACCTCCAGTTGCCTTGGGCCCAACCCTTGGTGTCTGAGATGTTGAAGCAAAGTGCGCCTCGCGCTTGCTGCCCTTAAGCATCTCATTTTCAGCTTCCTTGAGAATTGACAACAACTCTCCAAGAGTATCATCAGTGTTCATCAGGTTATATCTTATGATGAACTTTTTCCAAGTGTCGGGGAGAGATTGCAAGATCATATCTATGGTAATCTCAGCCTCTAAGACTATCCCCATCTTAGCCAGCTCATCTATGTCAGCAATCATTTGTACCACATGGGACTCAACAGACATGTCTTCCGACATTCGTGAACGGAAGAGCTTCTTCACTAACTCATATCTATGCGACCTTCGGTTAGATCGGTGAAGATCGTGCAACCTCACCAACATGTTATAGAGATCCAAGTCTCTGTTCTGTCGATGGAAATGCTGAGTCATAGCAGCAAGCATAATTGACTGAGCAGTTTCACAATCATCGTTGTGAGTCTTCCAAAGCTCCAGCTCAAGTAGCTCATCAGGTTTGGGCTTAGGCCCAAAAGGTCTCTGTATAGTATATAGCAGCCTCTCGGCTCCAAGGACAATCCTTAGATTCATTTCCCAATCGGAAAAGTTTGTGCCCTTGAAGACATTTTCGCCCATGATAATGTCTCGGACATTTCCTTTTCCTGTCATCTTGATTACGATAGCCTAACTATCTAATCAACGATATATGGGTACAATCTAACTGTTACAAGAAAAATAACATTATATTAGTCCAACTAATAGAATAATTTTGACGAAATAATTTGAAAGCGCGTAAAGCTAAGTATCTGAATGAAATTGCAAATTTAATACTAGCCTCCCACTATTTTTCGGCGAGCCTCTAACCCTCTGTCGAGTACTCGGGAAACCCAATTTCCTAGTGGGATAGGATCCCGTTAAATAACACACAACCTTGACTTTGGCCAACAAGCTGTATGATATTTAACTAGGTAGATCTCGAAGATCAATTGGATCTAATCCAATTCCTAGATCCGGTAGGTGGACATCCAAGTCCGAACATATATACATTATATATGCCAATATATCCAATATATTTTCCTAACATTTTTCCTCTGAATCAACTAAGCCTTGGCTTTGGCACAACAAGCTTAATGATTCCAGTTAAGCGGGACCCATTGACATGGAAAGCTTCATAATCAATGTCGATGGACAAGAAGTGATATTGACTTTGGCCACAAATCACGACTTGGACAAGACACCGATATGGAACAAAACTCTCATGATTCAAACACATCCGCAATTGACAAAGGTCTTGACTTTGGCCAACAAACCAATGCCAACTTTGGATCTGGAGTAAGAATCACTCAACGGAAGGAAAAACGCTTAATATGTTTTGAGGGTTTTTCGCGTAAATTGGCAACCAATTTATTATCTTTGTTAAGGTCTCAGCATACACCCTTAAGCATGCTTCTAAAACATCATAAGGCGCGAAAGTAAATTAATAACGATATGCGGATGGATATTTAAGCAGATTGTTCCTAGAACAAATCGCTCTCTTTTCTCTCCCCAGCTAGCATTATTCTACTTCTACCCAATTACATAATACAATAATAGAAACCTCATTAACATTGAGGGGAATTAAGTGAGAAGAGAATACAAAGTGATAATGAGAGATAAGGCTGGACACGCAGGTCCAATTTATAAATTCCAAATTTACAATAATTTCCAAAATTACCCTTTTCCCTTCTAATATCCATCTGATATACGCTATTCATTCAACACATCCATATATTCATTCATAGCATGCATTACAACCAATCTAATCCAATTAATTAGTCTTTAATTATGTGACCATCCAAGGTTCAAACAACGATTTGATTTTGCGCGAGTTCAACTCGTTTGAGAATAAGTACTCAAGTACGAATTCTAGAATTATATCGAACTACTCGTTAAATCTAATTTAAGTCGTATTCAATACTAATTCTATTATTTAATTCCAAATTAAATATTTACACTTTTTAATGCGCTTTAACGACTTAGATTCCAAATCTAATCCTATCGGGTCTCAAAGCCCAACTAACATCCAATGTTCGTTTAATTAAAGTCCGATGGGCTTTCAATTGATTTCAAAAGGCATGGGCTTTGGTCAATGTGGGTCAAACCCAATTACCAAGCCCAAGTAAGGAATCACCCTCATTTTCCATAAAACCAATATCAAGCCCATAAGTCCCAATTAAACTTTAAAGCCCATTAACCAAATTTTAAAAATTCCAAATTTTATAACTTAGTTAATTAAAGTGTAATACATCAATTAATTAACTAAATCAATATTTCCAAAATACAATTTACCAATTAATTATGTATCTAATTGTTCAATTATTGTCCAACAATTTTTGAATCAAAAATCAAGTCCATACATGCCATATTGCTCTCGGCCAAGGTAAGATAATAAGTTCGATTTCGTTTTTCAATCCGATCGAATTACAAATCTACTTTTCATTCGTTTTTACTCATCCAATGATCATCAAAACAAAATTTTCCAAGAGCCTAGGGTTACATACACATTCGGCCAAGCCTTATGGTGGGGCAAATTTTGATCCAATCATAATTTGTTGAAATTGATCCAATCCAACTCATTTCATCAACATACAAGCATACTCAACCATTCAATTTAATCAAATCATGCTCACATGGATTTCCCTAAATTTTACCCTAATACATTTCATGCTCATTTTAGGCTCTGATATCATTGTTGGTTTCTATGATTAGTCCTAAGATCATAATGAACAAAGAAATGCGAATGAATAACGAAGAAGAGTGGTGGAAACACACTTACATCGATCGATTTTGGATGCGTCAAACAACAAAATTTTTCCTCTCCAAGTAGTCCAAGATTCGGCCAAGGCAGTCCACAATGCTCTAAGCTTTGTTTTGTCGTTCCAAGCTCTTGAATAGGTTTCCCTATCACCTCTTGATGATCCTTGAAGAGTGCTAACCCTTTGATAAAATTTGCATCAAATATTATCAATTTTCTTCTTCAAAATCGTCCAAGAAATGAAGAAGAAATGGGAGTGCTAAAAATGTTACAGGTTTCGGCCTTAGAGGGAGAGAGAAGAAGTTGTGAATTTGATTTCAAAATCAATATTAATTGTTTCAAAAACAATTGTAAATGATATACCAAACCTTGGTTGGTATATGTCTTTCACCTTACTTTGACTTGGAGTGTTTTACACACTTTAACCAACTCACCTAAACCCATAAAGCTAAAGTGAATTAGTTGACTAGGGATGTGATGGTTGATGTGACATGTGGGCCCCACTCGATTCCGAATACGAGTGGGCCCGCAAACACTCCCGGGCTCGGGTTCACTAATTCCAAATTAAAGAATGTCTGTCGCGAAGTAATTAAATCGAATTAATTAAATAGTTAAGCCTAGCAAAATTACTATTCACGTCGCTTAAGAATTAATTTCAAATTAACTCGTTTGCCCGAATTAAAATCTAATTTTAATTCCGCATCGAAATCTAATTTCGAATAATATATCGAATATATTATTTTTATCGATTAATTCCAAATTAATCTTTCTCTCTCAAATAGTCTTTATCTTTATCAGAGATAAAGTCTCTCCGCAAGTAATCCTAGATTAATTTAGTTCGAATCATACGTCATCGGTGAATCTTCGGGAAGCGACCCAAGAGATCCCTGGATATGTTGGCAGTAAACACGGTCGTCGGACTATCCGAAACACGTACGTACCTCGTACTACGTTTTTACCGATTTATGAGACAAGGTTGGCTTCTAGCAAAGCGTCATGCCTACCCAATTCTCCAGAAATATTATTACTGGAATATACGATCTGTATCAGGCGTAATATAACGTAGTATTGTGTATTGTGATCCAGTATCGGATGTCACGTGCAAGGCCTAGGGCTGGAATAGTGTCTGCCCCGTACGAAGCACATATCAGATATCAAGCAACTAGTCTCTTTGAATCGGATAATGATGACCTTGTCATATTATCCCGATGGTTGCAACACAATAGAGAACCAGTTCTGAATCCCTGCGTGATCATCATCTCCATATGTCTGAAGTGATACTTCCGTCTTGACATCACATCCAATACACTACGATTCTCAATAAACCCAGAAGAGGCGTACACAGAACCTGTTAAAGCCCTGGACGACCAAAACCAAAGTTTATCGATTGTCGCAAGTACTAGCGATGCAAGTCTCAGGTTTAGACCAAATGCACCTACCCTGAAGCGGACTCCCATAGACACATATACATACTACCAATGGGATTCCGCGGGGTCTATCCAGAGCGAAGCTGTTTTCCGTACCATCGGTAAAACACAACCTCCTATCGCACTTGCATAAGTATCCTATACTTAAATATATGAGAACTATGTTGTTATGCCCTCACAACGCGCACAAGTGTAATACTAGTCTATTCCGCATTATCGATGTCCAATCTCGATAATACTACGACTAGAGATATTTAATGATTAAACCTTTATGGATGATACTGTCTCATATCATCTCAATCCGTAACTAATCATATGGACTTTTACCATTTAAATATGAAAGTAAATAAATTACAAAACGGTAAAAGGCAATTTCATTACAACATAGTTAATTTTGTACAAAAACACAATGTCTTTTACAAACAGTGACGCTATGGGTCATAACTATCCAACAGAAGGTTCAGAGTTTTGAGAATATAGTTCAATCATATACAACATACCTGAAGCATTGGGCTTCTTGGCCTCTTGGGCTTCCCTAGCTTCATTGGCTTTCAAGGATCTGCAGTCTTTCTTCCAATGACCCTTCTTTCCACAAAAGAAACATTTTCCCTTTCCCTTTTTTCTTCTCCACCTTACCATTAGGCTTTAGGTGATCTGGAGCTTTGGCCTTGCCCTTATTTTTCTTTGGGCCTCGTGGCTTCAGGTCTATACCTGTAAGCATGACGGAGGTTTTAAGCTCCAGTTTCAAGTCCGTCTTGCTGGCTTTATCAGATTGTGTCATTCTGTTAAAGTAGCTTTTTTATCAGACAGATGAACTGCATAATAAAGTTAGAGAATTCTTTTGGTAAGGACTGAAGAATTAGATCATGACCTATCTCATGATCCATGATGAACCCGAGGTTGGCCAATTTTTCAATGTGGCCAATCATCTTAAGCACATGTCCACTAACAGATCCTTTCTTATACCTTGTTTAGAATAAGGCACATGACACTTGGAATCTCACGGTATGAACGGAAGTTGCATACAACTCCTTCAAGTGAAAGATGATGGTTTGAGCATCCATATCTTCGTGAGCTTTCTGAAGTTCGTCCGACATAGAGCCAAGCATTATGCAAACTGCTTGCTCATTATCATCGACGTGTTTCTTCCAAGCATCAAATGTATCTTGGTCAGCATCTTCTGCGGATTCAGGGGAAATGGTCTTTCAAGAACATAGAAAATATTTTCTTGTCGTAAGATAATTTTAAGGTTTCTAAATGAGTCATTGTAGATGTCCCATTTGAGCTTATGCTCATCAAGGATGGAACGAAGTGATACTCTATTTTCCATTTGAATGTTTGTGAAATATTTTAACCCACCTGTTAAGAGAAAATGTTAAAATTAGGAATATGTTTTTATTAATATTTCATAATAACATGGGCTTTTAATATTATGAAGTTGTTCCTACTCAATTGTTTTAAAATTTTAAGCAAATTGCATCAACCCCAATATGATGGATTTCTTGTGGGCAAGGATCTCATTATCATCATTTCAAACTATGACTAGGGCCGGTCGTTATAAAATATGATAATTAGGTATGTTCCCAACCAATTTATGATATAAATCACAATTCCTTGATCATTGGATTGGGCAATCAAACATGCCATAGCTTATGCTAGTCCTTGTGGACAACCAATCTTTGCCACTAACTTATAAGACCACGCCTAAGGGTCGTTGCGTCTTATGACTCAGAAAAGTCAAACCATTGTCAATAGTATGATTTAGGGACAAATTGGTATTGGTCAGTCTGGTAAAGCCTAGTCCTGCCAATACGGTTTTAGCCATTTAGGTCTATACTTTACAATGGGAGGCAAATTTTAGACTTAAATTATTATAGAGGATTTTAGCAAGTTTTAAGTGAATAACTGTCAAATGGATTCCTACATTGAAATTCCCCAGAGGGATGGTGGAGCGAACTCTCTTAAATACCCTTACCTCTTAGGCTCTTATTGCCTTGGTGACAGGAATAAACAAATATCCTCCAAATTAGTCCAACACTTTAAATATGCTTTAAGGTAAGCTTTGAGTAAATGATTATCTAGATGTCTTCACAGCATTTCCTTTTGGCTATAAAAAGGTAGTGAGTGAAGGAAGACACCAATCATTATCTAACTCTAGTAATACCTTTGGTTAAATTAACTTTAGTTTGGAAAGTTTTATTAACCCCTTGGTCCCAACCCCACTTGTATCTTTTATAATGTCTTTTATTATAAAAAAGAAAAGTGATTTATATTTATTAGCCTTAAAGGTAATAATCTATAAGTTCATCACGGAATAATTACTTAACTAAGTGATAAGCAATACACTCTCTTTTCCTAGAAAGTCTCTAGATGCTTGCACCCTAAAATAATCATGACATTCTAATCATACATAGAATCATCAAGCATTGAGTTTTAATATATTGGAATTATTTTATGCATTAAATAACTTTGATTAATATTTAATTATCATATTGCATTTTATCTTATTTAAATAAATTTACTATTCACATTTTTCTGCAGAAGCGTGAACTTTAAATGCAATTTCACAATTCAAATCTTAACCAAATCATGCAAAACTTGTGCCTAAAATTAAGTTCAGGGTGTTAGCTTTCCAACATTTTGAGTTCAAATGAGAAAGAACTAATCAAAACAAAAACGGCGCTTTGATACCACTGTTGGGAAGCGGCCGCGAGTGCGCAGCGGAAAAATAAAATTATTTTATGTCGCTTTCCATTTGCCCAAAGACCCATTTGTTTTGATTATTCTACAAGCCTAGGCATGTTACTATATATTCTAAGCATAAAACTCATAAAACATGCAAAGAACATAAACCTAAACATGCTAACTATCATAAGAACTCTAATTAAAATAAAGAAAGAAAAAGACTTACTTGAACCGAAGACTCCTCCAGTCCTCCCTCCAATCTACAAGCTTTTCTCTCGAACTCAGCAAGCTCTTCCACGTTCCAAAGAGCCACCCAAGTGTGTGGCCTCCAAAGATGCACACACCAAAGCCAAAACTCAACGGCAAGACTACGCCTTGAGTGCACGTGGTATTTTGCCCTTGGTGCTAGCCTAGGCAAATACCTCAAAACTTTTAACTCGAGGTTCCTCTAGTCAATTAGACTTAAGGATCCTCAAAATCAGTGGCTTACTCTTAAACTTTAGAGTTGCTCACTTATATAAACCCAAGATATGAAAGGTTGGTGTAAAAATTGTGAAGAATTCTTTGGGTTTATAGTGCTCCAAAGACAACAAAATTAATTAAGAATCCGATGTGGGATAAAAGCTAATTTAATCTTAGCCATTGGATCTTAATTTAGTGGTTTAATGAGATTATAAAACCCTAATAAGAGTTTGGGCCGAATTGGAATTCAAAACAAATAACAACAAAATTACTTTCATTTACTATTCACATGAATAGTACAAATTTATTATTATTTTTTATTCCAATTCCCAAAGTGCCCCTATCGTCATTCACCAATCCCTAAGCCACTATGGAACCTCATAAATGATCTGTTCAATAATTAAACACATTGAACCATTTATGAACAATTCCTACAGCAATCATATATGCTGTTAAATTTGTATTGTGCACTGTTAACCATTGATTTCGACTTTGTTGTGTGTGACCTTTTGGGTTCCCCTCAAGTTGGACATGAAATGAATCGTGATAATTTAATCGAACATAAATTATCCTCCAATCAGATGGTCGTTCGATTTCAATGACCAAGGTTGACATCTAGCAACATGCCAAGGCCCCCAAATGAGAAGGAAAGATATATACCCATTCTGTATGCGATTTACATATGATACGGTCCCTCGCCTCACTGTATCCCCACCTATTGACTAGGGTACGGAAAGTGTCTACCCATATGTCAAAGGTATGATGTTGATAGTGTCATGAATCGTGCTAACCCAGAATCTCACATGATTCTTCTGTTGTGGCCACAGTCTCAAGCACTGATCACACATATCAACCCGCGAACTGGAATACTACTCTTATAAGAAAAATATTATCCGAGAGAGTGGCGATTCTCTGTTGTATCTTTACAAACTTCATGTGTTTCAACAAATGACCCAATCATACCTTATGACCGGATCTTTTGAACCGGAAGAAGAATGTCAAAGTTATTTGATCCACACATAAGATTGTAAAGACCTCAAGTCTAAGGACTAGTCATACAATCGATACATGAAAGTTCTCACAGACACATGGGATAAACACTCCATATGAAAACTTTCGGCGGTCAGTTCGATGGACACGAGCAACTCATGCATCCATGTGATACACCAAGCGGACGGATCTCTGTTAGTAGCCTATGAGATCGGCTACCCCACTTAAGGACGGATCATATCATCATGCTAGTCTCTCCGCTTTGTGAACACCCATATTATTCACAAAACTATGACTAGGAATATTTAAGTTTAATGATTCTCATAAGGCCTGGAAGCCATCGTCTTATTACTCCAAGGGCTTTATTACAGTGTTGATGATTCATATAAGTTATGTAAGACACATATAATAAAGATTGTCATTTTATTAATTATGAAAATATTACAAATACATGTACATATAGCCCATCCACAAGTTGGGTATAGGGCATATCCCTAACAACCTTGCCATCACTCAATTCGTTCGGAACAATCCCAGAGACGAAGCATCTCACACACTCGGTGGTTCGGGAACAAAGCCCAGGGTTCGAAGCACCTCGCCATCAACTCAGCAAAGTTTCAGGAATAAAGCAGAGATCGAATCATCTCACACTCGATGGTTCGAGAATAAAGCCCAGGGGTCGAAACCCCTCGCCATCAACTCAACTCAGTTCGGGAATAAAGTCCAGAGATCGAAGCATCTCACACTCGGTGGTTCGTGAATGAATCCCAGAGGTCGAAGCACATCGCCATCAAATCAACTTAAGTCGGGAATAAATCCTAGAGATCGAAGCATCTCGCAGGGATGAATCCCAGGGTCGAGGCCCATATTATCAACTTCAGTTCGGGAATAAATCCTAGAGATCGAAGCATCTCGCATGGATGAATTCCAGGGTCGAGGCCCACATCATCAACTTCAGTTCGGGAATAACCTAGAGATCGAAGCATCTCGCCATCAAATCAACTCAGTTCGGGAATAAATCCTAGAGATCAAATCATCTCGCAGGGATGAATCCCAGGGTCGAGACCCACATCATCAACTTCAGATCGAGAATAAATCCTAGAGATCGAAGCATCTCGCAAAAGCAGCAAAAAAATAGGTAAGTCCGGCAACGGCCGACGAACCAGGTAAGTAAAAAAGCATGCATGACTTTGATAAGGTTGTCACTATCACACACTGCACAAGCCCCATCAAAATGGGGGAGACTGTAGACATTGCATTTTTGCATAAGTCCAATGATGAGCCTCGTATAGAGGCACTACCTGAAAAGTTGTGGAAGTAGCGGGAAACGAATGACGGAAGGAAAGAAAAACTTCAAAATTAACACCTCATTGGATTCAGACTCATTAGCCAGACACGGATTCACTAAGTCAGTTTCTGTTTTAACCCTTAGCCTCGGCCCAAAACCCTTGCAACCCATGAAAGCCCATATTGGGATGCGCCCCAGGGTCGAGGCCCCCGTTGTCGGTTGTAATTTTTGGGATGCATCCTAGGATCGAGGTCCACTGCGTCATCAACTCAGCTCGAAGCAGTAGGCAAGTCAGGTGGTAGCTGGCGAGCCAGGTAAGTGAAAATGCATTGCAAAACTTTGATAGGATTGTCATTGTCACACATTGTACAAGTCCCATCAAAGTAGGGGCGACTGTAGGCAATGCATTTTTGCATGTAAGTCCCTATGATGAGTCTCATTTGGAGATACTACCTTTTAAGTCGCGGGAAACGGACGTCAGAAGGGAAAAGTCAGAAATTGGGATTTTTGTTGGATTTAGTTCGCTTGTTTAGCTTCGGGCTCGCTTGTTGGACCTCCGTTTTAAAACACCTTTAGCCCAAAACCCCGCGAACCTTTTAACCTAGCCCACACCAAGCCCATTCACGCCCAAGCCCAATAAATTACATCCAAAACCATAAAATCACATATTTAACACATGGGAAATTAAAACAAATCAAATAAAATATAAATAATTACATACCTAATTAAAGTAAATCAAATATATGATCTTCCAAATAAGCCAAATCTTGTCCCTAATTAAAAATATGTTTTCCATTGTGAAATACTAATTAAAAGATATCACCTTTATTAACAAATCTCATTCCTTTAAAAACAAGGATTCACCCTAGCCTTTATCTATAAAAGAGACACCAAACCAAACCCTCACCTCTCCTAGCTCTAACGGCACGGCACAACAAACAAAAGAAACAAAAAAAACACCAAATCTCGTTCCTCTCTCTCTCAACCGATTAATACAAAAACCCTAAAGTACTAGCCTTCACGGATCCACAAATCAAGAGCCCCCACGTAAGCCACTCATTCACGCCAATACACCCTCATTCACAGCAAGCCTTCAACATACACTCGCGCCTTTTCCCCCTCCACAACAGCCCTCATCCTTCACGTCATTGCCCTTCCAGCAACCCACCTGCTTCACGTCACAACACCATCAGCCACAAACACACGCACACAAAGCACTCACACTCCTCACAACAACACGTAAGCCACATGCCCCCCAACTCATCCAAAAACCTCACGCACGCCACTGCCCACTCACCAGCCATCATCCCTCACGGTTAAAGCCAACCTCAACAGCCCTTGCGCCTAACCACAAAAAATCAGCCCTTGCGCCTAGCCACACACACCGTAAACAACCCTTGCATCCAGCCTACGTAGCACACCCCCCTTTTGAAGCCAAACAAACTGCCGTGAAACCCCCTAATTTACCGAGAAAACTGCCCAAAATAGTCCCCGAATTAACCCAAAAAACAAACAGCCCAAATACCCTGAAACATCAGCCTAAAATCACAAATCACCAAAAACAGTGAACAAAAACTGCACTTTAAACCCTTAAATTACCGTAAAAATAGTAGCCTTTTATCGCAAAACAGTGACTGAAAATAGCAGCAAAATAGCAGCGAAACGGGATAAAACGTAGCCCAAACAGCGAACAGCGAGGGAAAATGTTGAACCAGTGAACCGGAGGAGTTGCAAAGCATCAACCCTTCCGACGACCGTGTACCGTCTTCCGAGAGACGATTTAAAAGGTTAGACCGATGGCACTTTTCTTATTTATTTTCATTCATCTTTTATTGTTTTATTTATTTTCTTCGCATGGAGTCGCTTGTGGATGCATGTTGTGGCCTTTGAATGGATGGGAAAATGTGTCGTCTCTTGTGGTATATGGATGGAAACCCAGACATAAATTACGTAGCCGAATCCTAATGGACGGTAGTGCGGTCTGTACTTGGAAACAACTCCACGTACCACTTGAGCAAACGGCACATGTTTCACTTTGCTTTTGTATCCTGTCGTTTATTATTCGCATTTTATATTCTGTCTTTACTTTACGTACGTTGTGTGTTTGTGTGTTGATGATATAGTTGTAGGGGATTCTCGGGTCAGGCGCAGCGGAAACTTGGGTCGAGCTGAAATCGTATTTCAAAACTTTTTCAAATACCGAGTAGATTATTCAATATCTAATATGAATAATCTATTCGGATTTCCCTAAACCCAAAATTAATACTCATTGTATGATCCAATCAGATGAAGTAATAATCCGACCACAAAAGGCCCTTTGTGCCGACCACATTAGGTCCGACCAGCTAGGGTCCGACCACATTAGTGCGACCACATTAGGTCCGACCACATAAGTGCCGACCACATTAGGTCCGACCACGAGGTCCGACCACAAGTGCCGACCACATTAGGTCCGACCAGACGAGTCTGACCACATTAGTGCCGACCACTTAGGTCCGACCACAGTCAACACAAAGAGTATTTTTACATGCATCATATACAAATCCAAATACTCAACATAAATGAAAATCCAAAAGGTGGTACGAGGTCAGAAACTTGAACCAACACTTAAATCAAGTTTCTAAATCACACCATTACAAGTCTCTCACCACAATGAAACAATTATAGAACAATTCTAGGTCATCTAAGAGTGGAGTCAATAACTCTAGAATGGCAACCAGTTTCTTAAACCCTCAATAGAATACTTATTAACTATTAGTAACATTCTATGATCTTTATATATGCTCAACCCTTTCCAAAAACTTCCATTCTTAAAAATACATAGAATAAAGAATAGAAAAACATAAGAACATCACAGATAGACCACAACAAGAGGAACATTTTTCTCTCTAATGGCAAGTTGGAAATACTTCCAATTCCAAGCTTTTCCTTGTTTTTGCTTTCTTTCTCTCAAGCTTCTATGTCTTCTTTCAATGGAGTTTTAGGTAAAGTGTGAAGAGTTATTAAACCTAAATGAAACAAAACATATATACTTGTGTATTTTTTGGCCTTGGCCGAAAATGCCAAAGGAAATTAACAAAATTTGTTTTAATTTCATTTGAATTTCAACTTTCAACTTGATTAAATGATCATTACATTTTAATGATATTTCAACCAAGTCAACATTTCAACTTAGCCATTAAAAACAATATCATAACTTTAAATATCTATACTTTAATTAATTTAATCATTTAACAATTAAAAATAATATTAATTATTTAATACAATATATTAAATATATGTATAATATTTACATTAAATATTAAATACATATTTCATTTATGATATTAGTCAAATATCTCTTTGACAATTAATTAATGTGTATGTTGATTAATCAAGTATTAAATGCAAATACACAAAATTAAGGAAATGACTATCGGGTCCCATCACATGTATTTTGTGTTTAACCTTTAAACGACTTTATAAATAATCAATATTATTTATATATGTTGCCCTAGTGCTCTACGAGTATATTCATTAGTGAGACTCTCTAGATTCAGCATATCCGTCACGAAATCCAATTTCGTGTCCATAATTTATCCACCCTAAATTATGACGACCACGGATACTCGCTGAATCATACAGGTCGAGGTCATGGAAAATGTATAATTCCTCCGTCACAGGTATCCGGATAAATCCCAGAGATATAGATGTAAACGTCAAATCTCTATGGGGATTATCCAGTCGACTATTCTATTAGCAATCTCAAAAAGAATGTTTAGAACTAGCTTCTAAACTTTACCACGGGCCATGGTTTTATCTGATTGCTATCATATGGACTACCTATGCTCTGATACACAGAACTGACGGATCCTATCTTGATACACATAGGACACCCTGAGGATCTATCTACATCTACACCCAACGAACAGGCGGAGGTCTGATCTAAATAGATCGGTGACGTGACTGCCATCTAAGTGTAGAAGATGTCTCATGTGCCCACAATGGCATCTCAAGTCTAAGAATCACAAGTGCTACTCAACCCGATAAGATTCTTATTGACGTTGGTGTACCATCCATTAAGAATCTTCGGTGAGTCGTTCAGTGTTTATCCGCTATAAACACCCACATTCTATACTAGTCTCCAAGACTAATGTTCATTGAGAACCATTGAATCATATATTCCAGTATACGACATGTACCGGTCTCAACGGGTTTACTTACTGACCAAGTAGTGTAAACCTTGACCAGGAACTGTCTGAGAATGACAACGTCATGATACTACTCAATGTCAGTTGCGACGCTTTTGCAACAGTACCATGACTAGTCATTCTAAGGTCATTACGTCTTTACCATATTAAAGATACATTATATTATAGAAACTGCATATATTATTCATAATAATAATGTTTTACAAAGTATTCCAAGAAATACAACCGGGAATGGCGCTCTGAGCACAACCCCAACAAATCTCCAACTTGCTCTAGTGCAAATAACGATTGTATCTAAATACCCATCGACTCCACGTGTTTATCAAACACTTCGGAGGTATGGCCTTCGTCAGCGGGTCTACTACATTATCTTCACTTGGTACCTTGCACACGACAATATCCCCTCGCGACACAAATCTCTCGAATGATGTGGTACTGCGTTCCATGTGCTTCGACTTCTTGATGCGCCCTCGGTTCCTTTGCTTGCGCAATGGCTCCAGTATTATCACAGTATAACGGAATAGGCATTCTCGATACTTGGGACAACTCCCAATTCTGTGATAAAGTTCTTTATCCACACAACCTCTTTTGCACTTCAGAAGCTGCAATATATTCCGCCTCAGTGGTGGAATCAGCTGTCGATCCCTGTTTGGAACTCTTCCAACAAACTGCACCCTCGTTAAGGGTAAAGACAATCCAGATGTAGACTTTCTATCATCGGGATCCGATTTGAAATCGGAGTCTGTATACCCATTAACTGCAGTTCGTTTCCTCCATAAATTATTAACTTATCCTTGTAACCTTTAGATACTTTAGGATATGTTTAATGGCCATCCAATGGTCATTACCTGGATTGGACTGATATCGACTAGTTACGCTAACAGCGAAACTGATATCAGGCCTCGTACATAACATGGCATACATTATGCTACCCAAACACGAACATAAGGTTGGTTAGACATTCTAACCTTCTCATCTTCTGTTTGTGGACACATCTTGAAAGAAATTGAATCACATGTCTGAACGGTATGTTTGCTGTCTTACAGTTACCAAAATATACGTTCCAAGATCTTATCTATGTACGTTGATTGGATAACCCAATCAGCCTCATTTGTCTATCTCTATAGAGTTTTCCCCTAAAACATAGGAAGCTTCTCCCAGGTCCTTCATGGAGAAATTCTTACAGAGGTATGCTTTTACGCTTTGTAACATACCTAAATCATTCCCAATTATTAGGATTTCACATCAACATATAGGACTAAAAATACGACCATGCTCCCACTGGCCTTCTGATACACACATGATTCTTCCGAATTCTTGAGAAAACCAGACGATCTAATAATCTCGTCGAATCGAAGATTCCCACTTCGTGAAGCTTGTTTAAGTCCATAAATGGACTTCTTAAGCTTACATACCATGCCCGAGTTTTCGCTGGACGCAAAACCTTCCGGTTTGTTCCATATAGATTTCTTCATCAAGAAATCCATTTAGAAAATCGTTTTGACATCCATTTGCCAAATCTCATAGTCATGATACGCAGCTATAGAAAGCAAAATCTGAATAGACTAAGCATTGCTACCTGGCGAAAAAGTTTCATCATCGGAGTCGACGCCAGGTCGCTGCGTGTACCTTTGCTACCAGTCGGCCTTGTAAGTTTCAACTTACCGTCCTTCCCGCGCTTCCTCTTGTAAACCCATTTACAACCGATAGGAACAATTCCTTCGGAAGCGGAACCAAGTCCCAAACTTGATTCTCATGCATTGAGTTTATCTCGGATTTCATGGCACTTTGCCATTTCACACGGAGTCGATGTCCAATCGATGCTCTATAGGTGAAATTCTGTCTCTTCTAATAAGAGAACATCCAGACTCTTTTCTTTATCAAATACAAGCGTTCAGGAGTCTAGATACCATTTCCGACTACGGAGTGTGTGTGTTGAAGGTTCTTCATCTACTTGAACTTCAGGTTCCTCCGTTGGTTCGTTGTTTTCAGGTTGGACTTCATCAAGCTCAACCTGTCTATGATTACCACAGTCTCTCAAAAATTCTACTTCTAGAAATTTTGGCGAAGCGAGCTACGAACCATTTCGATGCTCGGTATCATAGAACATATATCCCCCTCGTATTCGAAGGATATCCACAAACCTAAACTTTTTGCCTCGAGGCGAAAGCTTATCTTGCTGAGTCCCCCTGACATAGCAGGACAACCCCAAACCTTAATATAATTAAGATTTGGTCCTCCTGACGAACCATATCTGATACGGAGTCGTAGGAACAGCTTTTGGAAGGAATCTTGTTCAAAAGATGGCGGCTGTTAAAGAGAGTAGCCCCATAAGTAAATATGGCAAATCTGTGAAACTCAACATTGATCGGACCATATCCAATAAAGTTTCGATTTCTCCTCTCAGACACTCCATTGTGCTGTGGAGTACCTGGAGGAGTATATTGAGCGAGAATCACATTCTCCTTCATATAATCCATGAACTCACCACTCATATATTCGCCGCCTCGATCAGATCGAAGGCATTTAAATATTTCCCAGTTTTTTTTCTACTTCATTTCGGAACTCTTTGAACTTTTCAAAGGTTTCTGATTTATGTCGCATCAAATAGACATAACCGTACGGTGACAGATCATCAGTAAAGGTAACGAAGTATGAATAACCACTGTGAGCAGTTTGACTTAGTGGACCACATACATCAGAATGTACGAGTTCCAGTAATTAGTGGCGCGGTGTCCAACACTAGAAAATGGGGCTTTGGCCATCTTACCCTGAATACAGGATTCACAAGTTGGATAGGATTCAATGGTAGATCTGGTATCAACCATTCCTAACCAATTGGGTAAGGCGTTTAACGCCAATGTGACCAAGCCTCATATGTCAAAGTTTCAGTATTATTAATTACAGGTAAACTACGTTTATTAACTCCAGTATTTAATATATTTTTTGAAGTTTGCCAATGTATAATGATCATGC